>JANHAO010010346.1:0-17743 GCA_026873985.1 Saraca asoca
TCTAAGTTTAATGGCTTCATTTGATTTAGATATTATATGATTGTTACTTAATGATCAATATTAGGAAGAGGATAGGAAAACTAGCAATGCATTGAGCTTTTGATGTGTTGTTTGCTTCGCTGAATCTTGACTGCTTAGGATGGATTCATTAATTATTCCAAGGTTTCTTGTTATGATTTTCAACAATTGGATGAACATTTAGTGATCAAGGATGCATTAATCTTAAGTTAATTCCCTTGGCTGGTTAGTTTATCTATTTGCATTTTCATTTCTGCATGTAGTTGCATGTTAGTGTAGTTTATGCTAGATTAGTTTCTGCCAACCCCCCCTTTTATTTCCAACTCCTAATTTGATTGATATCATCCACAAATGATGTTTGGGTTCGACCCGATGTTGCCATATACTACAAGTAGTTAGGTAACCCGATTTTATAAATTTCTAATTTGATCGATGTCGACAACCACGCATCATTCGGCTAAAGCCAGTTTAGCCTCTACGTTCACAGAGACCTTTTGTTATTATCTAAGGAGATTGGCTTTACAGAGTATGGATACAACAATGGGATTCTTCCCCAATGAATAGTGCTCACTCTTAATATTGACAGACTTTCCCTATATATATTTTCTTATTCTCTTTATGATGACCTCCTCCCTCTATCTATAGAAAGGGGAGGGTTACAAGTGTAATTTAGTGAGTAGAAAAATGATTACTTCCACCATCCCAAGTATTTAATGCTTGGCACCAGATAATTAATGTTGGACAAATCAATGTCAAATATCCAAGGGGCTAATGTGTAAGTTCAGAGGCTGAGCTGTCGTTGGAGACGTGTGCCTTGGATTGCTGACTGGGTTCCATACAAGCATCCATTGTTAGTGGGCGAGCTGGAAGCTGAGCAGGCTGATAGCTCTGGCTGACCTCGTCATTTGTACCTGGTTGCTCCTCAGAAGATCGTGGATGCTTTGTTGAGGGGTCGACAATCTCTTCAATGAGTTGTACCCTTTCTTCCATGATGTCGCGAGATGCCTCCGGTTTGCACCCGACGGTTCAAGAGTTCTCGCTCAGTGACCTCAGACTTCGTCTTGGACCTCCATCGATCTAAGTGGGCCTCTATTGGACCTTGACTGGCCTAAAATGTGCTTCCAAAAAATCCATATAATAGCTTACAACATTAATGACTTTAAGTTTCACACAGTTGATCGAGAAAAAGGATTGAAAACTTAAAATAGTGGAATTTTTACAATTATAAAGTTAGGGTACTATGAAAAATTGGTTGATATCATTGAGTTAAACTATCATGGCCAACTTACTGTTGTTATATTCAAATGTAAATGGGTCAATATCAACAAGGGTATAAGAAAAGATCCATTACTATTTACTTTTGTCAACTATTCTCGACTAATCTGTACATAATAGCTTCATAGGCACAAATGGTATATTATGTGGATGATGAAGTGGAGCAAGATTGGAGTGTTATTGTCCACTTGGAACCAAGGGACTTGTATGATATGGAGGAGGAAGTTAAAGAATCATTTTGTGAGATTGAGCCACATATAGCACAAGACTTTCAATTATTTTCTCTAATGATGTTAAAACCATAAGCCTACCTTACAAGAAAGGATGGAGATGATGAGGCCATAGTTATAATAGATCCAAATAACAATATGGGCAATGAAGAAAAAAATAGCTAGAATTATAACTACATAAGAATAGGCATTGTATTTGTTTATTTTGTTCATTTGTTTGAAAGTTTATTTTTGATAATTAACTATATTTAAATTTAAGTTTCTATTTGTTGGAACTATATTTCTACTTATTTTTTTTTTTTAAGTTTCTAACTTCTTTTATTAAATTTTTTGTAGCTATGCCAAGGACAAAGTGGTTTAGAAACACAACCAAATCATGCCTTACTTCACATGATCCACAACTTCCATTACATGCTCATTCCAAGCCTCTACCACATCACAGTATTGAGCACCCTTACTAGCATGCATCAACGAATTTGCCTCCAACTTAACATGAGGCATCAATGAAACCTCCACCATCCTAACATGTGGCATTAGACCCTTCACCATCCTAAGATATGGCAGTTGATAATGAACAATCCTAACAACCAATGATAGCTCTTCCATCATCTAGACATCATTAGAAAGTCACAGTTATTGGTAAATATCTCATTAATGGATGTATTTATTTTATTTAGTTATACTAATTAAACATTCATTTGCAAAACAATTCCTAATGGATCTACAAAGGTGGTCAATATGAAGACGGTGGATGTCTAGGAACTAAAGAACTAAAAGATAGTGATCCTCTTTGATGAGTACGGTACACTGCCTAAAGATGTTGCAAGCATATATGGACAGATTCTAGGACAAGAATGAAATATTTGATGACAAAATTAAGGAAGTAAAAAATTCATGTGCATTTTTTTGTATTTGGTATCATACTCATTATATAAACTAACAAAAGTTCTTTTTTTTTTTTTAATTCTTTGAGGTTAATGTTTCACTTTGATATAGTAAATTCTATTGTAAGGTCTTGAATACTTAAGAATTTTGGTAAAAAGTGGAAAAACTTTAAGGGGAGGTTATGGCATGAGTTTAATGATTCTTCCTTGAGCATAAAGGAGATGTATTAAAACGTCTTGAATGGGGTTCTTTAGGATCAATTAAGGCTAGCAATGCTTCTTTTCACCATTGAAACCTAAGATTGCAACTCTAATGCTTTTACTGATATCTGATTCTCATGTTCAAATGGTTGTGGTTATTTATGAAAAAGCATTTAGAGTTATGCCTTGATGAGGCTCTATGTGTAGTAATTTTGGTTCCCTATTTACTTTAGATACGAAGGAAATAGGTAAAGATTCCCCTCTAGATTTTGTGTAATTTACTTTTACCTTGGTGTTTTTTTTCCTTTTTGTGCATAGATGACAATAGTAGATATGAAGCTGAATGTTAATATTTTTATGTGCTTGTCTTCATTATGTTTATGTTGAAATAGAAATAGAGATTTATTAAAGGGAATGCTATACTAAATATGAAAGAGAATGTTATACTAAATATGATCTTGATGAAACAGAGCTCAACCTTTATAGATGGGTAACGAATTCTTGAAACTAAGAAAAAGTTTTCCAGGGAAAATTCTAAATCCAAGATTAAATTGAAATAGAACATTCATTAAAAAATTTATTAAACTTGATTGAGATAGAGCTTCCTTTGTTATTTGATATGAATGAGATTGAAAAGGTTGTCTAGAGAGTCGTAGAAGCCCAATTTTAACAACGAGGGCTTCAGTTTTTTTTCATAAAGGGAGGAGGATTATGGAGTAATGGAGACAAAGAAAAAGGATAGCTTTTGGACTCCATTATTGCATAATTTTCATCTTTGTTTATGATTGTATTCTTGTCAAGTTAGCCTCCAAAGAGAATTTCCAATGGCAACAAAAAGCATGATTCTGGTACAAATAGATTTTTAGTGTGTTGATCAAAACTAACATACCTTTGTAGTGTGCTAAAAGTAGCTAGTATAAGTTTTGATACAAATATACTAATATTTTTTTAATATAAATTTTATGAAAAGTGTGCAACTTCTATAAAAGGATTTGTACAAATCGCTTTCTTTTTATAAAAAGTTATGACTTTATTAATTAAATTTGTAAAATAATCTTTTTAAAAAATTTGAAACTAATCCTTTTGTCGAATATGTTTCACTAGATGATAGTGCATGCTACATACCACAATTCAATGTAAAGTTCAAAGTGTATACTCCAAATGTTAAACCTCTATAAGTCGAAGGAGGCTTCGGCCCAAAGCAAGTGGAAGTTTATATCCTTGATTTCTTAGGATTTTTTGTAACCCCAAAGGCTATGAATGATGGTTTAGCGAGATAATCAAATAATGAGTTTGAAAATCATCTAACTTGCTTGTTGGCCTATATTGCCAAGCAGAAAAAAGTTGAAAAATTCCCAAATTATATATATAATGATAGTCCACTAGGTTTCTTAGAATCTCCTTTGAAGGAAGATGTTAAGAAAATCAAAATGCATGATCCTTTACAATAAGTTAATTTGGTAATAAATGAAGAAAAAAGGATGATATATATATATATATATGTGTATTGTTGCCTAACAATATTAAGCAAAAATAGTTGAAGTCTTGAAAGAATATAAAAGCTATTTTGCTTGGAGTTATGGCAAAATGCCAAGATTAAGTCAAGATCTATTCAAACATAGGTTGATAATTAAAGAAGGATTTCAATTGTATAAACAAGTTCCTAGATAGTTTGTTCCAAAAATTGTCTTATAGATAAAAGAAGAAATTAAAAGGCTATTAAATGAGAATTCCATCCAAACTAGCACATAAGTCAAATGGGTTTCAAATGTGGTTTTGATTATGAAAAAGAATGGAAAACGAAAAGTGTGCATCGACTTTCAAAATTGAAATGATGCCACTCCCAAAAATGAATACCCAATGCCAATAGTTGACATGCTAATTGATTTTGCTTCTGGCCACATAGTGGTTAACTTTATGGATGGAAATGCTAAGTACAATCAGATTTAGATTGTTGAAGATGACACATCAAAAACACATTTGATGTCTTAGTGTAGTTGGCACATTTAAATGGGTAATTATAGCTTTCGACTTGGAGAATGCTAGAGCAACATATCAAAGCTACGAATATCATATTTCATTATTTGATCAGCAAGACAATGGAGGTTTACATTGATTATGTAGTATAAAAATTGAATCTTTAGAAGAGCTCATTGAAAATTTGATTTTGGCATTTAAACAAATGCAAAGAGATGTTTTGAAAATGAATCCACTAAAATGTGCATTCGGTGTTTCAACTAGTAACTTCTTGAGTTTTCTAGTCCATCAAAAAGGAATTAAAGCTAATTACAACAAGACAAAGGCAATCATAAAGGCAGCTATTCTAACAAACAAAACCAAATTGGAATGTTTTCTTGAAAAGGTGAATTTTCTTCATCAATTTATTTCCAATATGTCTGGTCGAATAAGAAAATTTTCACCTTTATTTAAACTTAAATCAAATGATGAGCTTTGTTTGAAAGAGTGCCACAAAGAATCTTTTAATGATGTAAGGCAATGATTGATGTCCCCTTTTGTCATTTCTTTACCAATTCTTGGGAAGTCATTAAAATTATATGTTTCAACTTCTAATGATATAATATGATGTTTCCTAACCCAAGAAATGAATTAGGAGTAAAAAGTGCTATTTATTATCTTTCTAGAATTTTAAATATAATTGAACAAAAATATTCGACAATGGAAAAATTATGTTTTGTATTTTTCATGCTCAAAATTGTGTTATTATTTGTTGCTGACTAATCTTCATGTTATTGCAAAAATTGACATTTTAAAATTTATATTACCAAAACCATTCATACATCGATGAGTTGAAAAATGAACCTTAGAATCAACCAAATTTTCTTTATAGTATTTCCTATCGAAATTTGTTAAAGGATAAGCAATTGCTAACTTCATTGTTAAACATCATGAAAAACCAACTAACTTTGTCTAACTTGAACCCAGGAAGTTATATTTCAATATATCATGTCATAATAATGGTTTAGGTGTTAATTTGTTAATTATCACATGAAAAAGAACAACCAATCAAATTTTTATTCACTTTGAATAGAAAGTGTTTCAATACTAAGGCCGAATCTAAGGCATTAATAATTGGCTTAGAGATTCTTTTTGAACAAGGAGCATAGAATGTCGAAATCTATGGAGATTCATAGTTAGTTATAAAATAGATTCCACACGAATATTGATGCATAAATATTAGATTAATGAAATATCTTGCAATTATGGAAAGATTACTACAAAAAAAAAAAGCAAAAGCCAATGATTGGTTCAAATTGCATCTACATACAAAATTAATATACTAAATTTTTTGATAAGATTCAACACCATAAATTGCTTGAAATAGTTGATACACAAGATGTAATGTGCATAGGAACTAATCTTGTTTTGATAAATTGGAGACCTCCCATACTTAATTATTTACTGGTTTCTTCAATCCTAGTTAGTTGAAATATTCATGTGAAGGCATTGAAATTTGTCTTAGTCAATAGACTTTTATATAAATAAAGGATTTGAAGGTCAACTTTTAAAATGTTTGAGAGAAGATCAAGCAATTTCTACTTTGGTTGACATCCACAAAGGGATATGTGGTGTTCTTCAAGCGATGATTAAGATGAGATAGATTTTAGTTCGATGTGGATTTTATTGGTAAAAAATGATTAAAGATTATATCGATTGTGCTAAAGGTTGTGATGATTTCCAAAAGCATGGACCTATACAAAAAATACCAATAGTTGAATTAAAATATATAATATAATCTTGGCCATTTAGAGGATGGGTAATGAATCTAATTGCTAAAGTATACCCATCTTTAACTCTAGGTCATCATTTCATATTAGTGGCCATTGATAACTTCACAAAATGGGTTGAACCTATTACATTAAAGGATGTGAGGTAATGAGATATAATAGATTTTATTGAGCATCATATTATTTGTCATTTTGTTTTACCAGAACACCTTACTACACCCAAGCAAACGGGCAAGTCAAAGTAGCCAATAAAATGATTATTAATTCAATTAAAATCACATTGGGCAATATCCCATAGATTGGCATGAAATGCTCGATAATGCTTTATGGGTAATAAGAAGTACTCCAAAAGAGTCATCCGGGTTATGCCTTATAAGTTAGTTTTTGTCCATAATGATGTTATTCTTGTTAATATAACTATTCAATCATTTGGTATTAAAAAACAACATGAATTAACTTAAAGTGGTTATTATGGATTGATGGTCTATTAATTAGAAAATTTAGATGAAGTTCAATTCAATGCTTTGGATAATTTGATTCAAAATGATGAAAAATTGGCAAAAGCTTATAATAAATATTTGAAAAAGAAAATTTTTTATGTAGGCCAATAAGTTTGGAAGGTAATTCCACTGATGTAGAAAATGTCAAGTTTTGGAAAATGGACTCTACTTTAGGAAGGGCCATTTGAGGTAATGCAAATATATGAAGGAAATAGCTATAAAATAAAGCATATAGAAAATATGAAAATTGAAACTGTAAATGGAAAGTACTTAAATAAACATTATTCATAATTCTATGAATTTTACATTAAACATTGAAAGAATTGCTCAAATAGAGTTACCAACTTTCTTAAAGTTTGAAACAAAAGTTTTTTGAAATTCCTTCCATTGATTCTAAGCTCAATTTTTGTTTGTCTAAGTAACTTTAAACTCAATTTCCATTTTTGTTAGTTGCCTAGTAGTCACTTTATATTCATTTAGAACATTTTTAGCTTTCTAGGTAAACTATGTTCCTTCTAAATTGGCTAATTGCACAGTAGCCTTAAGATTTGGTTGAGCTACTCCAAGCTATTAAAACTCATTTTTCAAGTTCAACAATAATGAATTCAAATTATGCTTTGTCTTATGAGTTTGCTTCAACATTTTTCATTGTAATATTACATTGCTTGACCAACTATTGCCACCTTGCTACTGTAGACTTAGAAAATTTAATCAATTCTTTATTCTTTTAGGCAAGGAAATGATAGGTTGATTCAATTGTTGTAGACCTATTTATAGTCTCAAACATGGAGGCTAGTTACTTTGAAAAATGTAAAACAAAATATTTTAAACTAATTGTTATTTTGATCTTATTGGTGCCTTATAGAAGCTTCAATGAAGCATCTAAAGATTCTTTCTTCTTTGGGTCTAAAAGAAGTGAAACCAAGTCATTATTAAGGAAAGCATCTAAGATCTTGACAAGATTTCTAGCTTCAGCCTTCCTTTCTTTAGAAAGGCCAGTAACTTAAGCATCTAACTTAGTTTCAACATAAATAGAAGCAAAAATTCCTTTTTGCTCCTCAGCTAAGATTAATGAGATCAAAGTTGCTATTGTTTCAACTTGTTCATTAACCAATGACTGATTCAATTCAACCTTTTCATTTTCAAAACAATTTGGCTTATTTCTATTTGAATAAATTTAGCTTGGTTTTTGGTTTCTTGAGGAGAGAAAGAAAGATGATCAAATTCACTTTGAGCAGTGGGATAGGAGGTTAGTTGCTCCTCATCAGTTGAAGTTGAAATGGGGTTAGAAGAAGCTAATACTTGGTTTGTTTGTTCTTTTTACTTAGCCTATTGGAGTTAGTATTTGGACATTTTTACCAACAATTGGCAATTCCTAAAGAAAATAAAATTTTAGATGATAAATGATAAAAACATGTGTTAGAAAACAAACAAAGTTGAAGTTATGTAAACTAACCTAAAGTTAAGCAGTGTCTTTCTTGGTTGGAGTAACTGAAGAATATGGAAGTTTTGGTGCCTTAGTGGATTTGATTTGCCCATAAAAAACAAATATGTTCCTTAATGTCAGAGTTTTGCCAACATTGTTGTTCTTTGATGGCTTAGCAGTTTTAGTTGTCTTTTTTGGCAACTTCTCAGTTGTTTGATTGCTAGCCAAAGTTGATTGTGTCTTTCTCTAATATTTTTTTTTTTGAACCACTATGGGTTCATCATCTTTATTAGGAAACATTTACTTAGCTTCTTCATGTTTCTTTTAGGCTACTTTAACTATTTTGTTGGCCATTTCTTTTCTTGAGCATTGCCACTATTGAAATAAAGCAATGCAAGCAAGGTTAGTAGGATAAAAGCCAAAATGAATGAAAAGCTAAAAACAATTACCTAAAGGTTTCACAATTTAAGCCACTAGCAAATGCCTGATGTTGAAGGGATGACGATATCAATATGCAATAGTGATATAAGGTAAAGGTATAGGTTTTGGCTTAAAGGGCGGAGTTTTAATGTCTGACCTAACTTGTGGGTTTTTCTAGTAGACATTCCACCATTTTAGTTGTAATAAGCATTATATGCCTCTTTCTTCTTCATAAGAGATTCTTCATCCTAACGAATAGTAAATTTTATACTTTTATAATCATACTTGACTTTATAATATTTTTTTGTGATAGCAGTGGTGACTAATTCACTAGACTGACACATGCAAAGACATAGGATCAAACTTGGGATGAAAACGAAGGTATAGCCTTCAAGGGACATTGAATGCCACTTGAGTCAAAAACTCTCAACCTTATAATATTTTTCAAAAGTAACTATTTCAGCATAGTGCATACCTGCAGTCTTAGTCAAAGCCTTTGCAATTTGAATAATGATGCAATGATTAAATTTCTCAACAATACTCATGTCAAAATACATACTTGGGTGAGATGATCACCATTCTAAAATTATGTTGGTAGATGCAAGGCAAGGTGAAAAAGGAGAAAGCTTAAAGTTTTCACAAATTCTGCATTTAAATTTTCAATCATAGTATACTCTAAAGGTTTCAAGGTCCACCCTTGGAAACATTTGCCTAAAAAATTCAAGGGATATCCCTATACAAGTCTAAGTTATCGAGCTGATGTATTCAACAGATGGATTTTGGCCATAGAAATATGTTATTTTTGGTGCCAACTATGAAGAAATTAAGGATAAAGGAATATAGCCCAAATTTTGACACTTTGTCTAAAAGATCAAGAGGTTCTTTAAACTTTTAACCTTATAAAACCTGTGAACAAATTATATTGACATTTAGGGAGTGCTAGAAGAGTGATGTTTGTTGATAATTGATATCTAAAATGCCTGTTGGGGCATTTCAAAATTTCTATAAATTCCTTAGTTTTGTTCCCTTCTACATTGCACCTAACCACTTGTAGTTCATTGCCATGTGATAAAAATAATTTCATAACTAATATATCTCCTAGTATACATAGGTCTTCTAGATCCTACCTTTGCATTCCAATTCTTATATACAAATATCTATGTAACTTTTTGTTCCTTTCTATCTTTCCTATTGGAGTCTTTTCAACTACCCTTATCTTCCTTTTTGCTATAATTTTCTAATTTTTCCTTACTCATACTATTCTTTCCATACATGCAATATGCTCATGAAATGCATAATATAAAATAAATGCATGCTATTAAGAAACACTTTATTTTCTTGAAAACTAATGTATATAATTAAATCTAAAATGAGAAATACAAGTATTTAATTAAATAATTCAATTCCTATAGATTTCATAAAATAAAAATATAGAATAAAACATTAAAAAAAGTAATAATACTTTTATGTGACTTCTTGTGAAATCCTACCAAATAACCAGAAAATTTAAAACTACATCTGTAAAAATAACTTTACTAATTTTCTTGAAAATCTATAGGCAAGGCCCTGAAAATTTATTCTTATATAATTATGCAAAGTTGAGATTTCCTAAGAATTTTCCAAATTTGAATTCAACACTAACTTCCATTCCTTGTCCCATTGCATAAAAGCATTCAATCAAACATATACATAATCAAGTAGGAAAATAGTTCCTAAATCTTCTATCTTGAATCTGCATCCTACATGTGACTCTTAACTACCTGAATTCATATATATCAGCTTTCTACATATATTCCTAGTTTATTTCATGTTTCTAACATTAATTTATCATTTACATTTATTTAATTTCTTAGGACCAATCTCCACTATCTAACACATCAAAATAGTTTAAGGTAATTTTCAAAACAATCACTTTATACAAAAAGGGAGCCAAAAGGTAGAATTCCCACTCACTTGGTATGGGGATTTCCTAACCTTTGGTCCCAGGCCTAGATCTATTGTCACAATCATCACCATCTAATAGTAATCATAAATTATAATTTACTATAATGCATAAATGACATAAAAGAAGACTGAATTCATACTTGATTCCACTATTTTTCCTCAAGTTTGTGTTCTTGGATTTGGAATACACTAGGACTTCTTTCCAATAATGTTTCAGCTTTAGTCGATGGCTTAACTACACTAGGATTTTGTGACCTCAAATTTCATGCATCAACTTTTGTTTGACCTGACATCGATCGATCGACAACCATTTAAAACCTAGTCAACTGGTCAGTCCACCATCAGGGATTAAGCCCATGGTCAACTAATCACCAATTTAGACCTATGTTTGAGTCTAGTCTGGTTAACCTTAAGAGTGTTACAATAAGAACATGATGAAACAAGAGATAAAAACTAAGGAGGATGTTTATCAGTAAAAGAATAAAATAAAAAGAAAAAGGCTCAAAAAGCTCTTTGGCAGATTTCGACTTATGTTTGGGATAAAGAACATCATAGGCTAATTTGGTATCATATGTGGAAACTTTCATAGATTTGTCAAAATCTTTGGCAAAAAAGAAATGTTCCCAACAAGTGGCAAAAAGCCAAAGTTAAAAAATTTGGAATGGACCTCCAAGATTCGAAAGAGTCATCATTTTTTTAGATGTTCAACTGCAAGGTTAATGTTTTCAAAAAAAGATGCAAGAATTGATGGACCTAAGGTAAGTTTTCAACTATCATGTAAAAGAACTACTAAAGGTAGTAGGGAGAGCTATTTTGAAAAAAGATACACAGTACAATGCTTGCACAAACAGTGTAACAAAAATGCAATATGTTGATCATCAATTACTAGTGAATCTTTTTTACCTTGAAAAGTTTTTAAGAAAGTCTAATAGGTGGAGTTTTTTGAAGTTATGGGAACTAACTTGTCGTAGTCACTATTTGATGTGTTAAACAAGGAGAAATTGTTTCACCATTTGGCCTATGACCAATTAAGGAAAAATGTTAGAAAAAGAAGGATCGAATGAGGCGTAAGGAACATGCATATTATTAGAAGATAGTGACCAGAAAGAAATTGCTACTCTTAATAAAGAAAGAATGCATTTTATGGAGAATATAGAAACATTACTACAAAATGCATAAACAACGTTGTTGAATAGATATTGGATGAAAGGTAGACTAATGTATATGTAGGCATGATAGTATTATTGTAAATATAAGGAAAATTATAATGTCAGTTGCTATCAAACAACCAATGTCCAAACTCAACATTACATTTGATGTCGGTTTGAGTTAAAGAACTTATGTACTTTTATAATTATTTAATTTATACAATTTAAGTTTAAAGCATCTTTAAAATTTATAGCTCTTCAACTGTCAAAATTTTTTACCAATTTATCAATTAAAATTTTCTTTAATTATACTTCAAAAAAAAATTTATAATATATAGTTAAATAATTTTTTATTAATTTGTCAATTGAATTAGTGTAAATTGTTTACATATAACTTAATTTACTGATATGACAATATTACAATTAATTTTTTATTTTTCAAAACTATAAAGTTGTAAAATTCTCTAATGATAAATAATTTCTTCCATTTTACCAAGACAAAACGAATAATCAAAATAAATTCGACGTGTTTTCATATTGTTATAGGTTTTAATTAGGAATCAACATACATATATGATATTATATGCCAGTTTCAACAAAAATAAACAACATATAAAGTCTTATCACATTATAAAAGGTTACTGTGTCCTCTAGCCTTAACTAGCATATTACAGTTTACTTTTGGAAAGAGTAGTTTGAAAGTGCAGCATAAGAAACCACAAGTTAAACAACTTAAACATATTAGTTGTGGAATGGAATTCTTGTGCCCCATTTTCAAACTCCTCTTCCTAAGTAAGTAGTATGCTTACAGGAGTAAAAATTACAAGCATTGTTGCTTAGTATCATTCTGCTCAAACTTGCTTGAAGGTTTACAGCTCATTTTCCCCATTTCTTTCTCCTTTTCTAATTAGTTTGTGCATAAATGATTAACTTTTACTTCCTTTTTCCTTTTACTCAAGACATATGCATTGATTTTATAAACGAGAGGCTTTGAGCAATCCCAGAAATTTCAATAATTTAATATTAGTTTATTGCAAGCAACCCAAAAGCTTGATTCAACAATAATGTTTCAATCCCAATTTTCTTTCTAACGTTTCTATAAAAAATGTAATTTGGAATAGGTTTGCATAATTTAATAAAAAAATCAATAGAAACAATGTTAGTTTTTTTAACATAAATCGACATCTTTAACACAATTTATGAAAAGTTTTGCAAATTAAATATTATTTAATATGCAAAATAACTCAATTATTGAAATATTATTAAACGAACAAAATATTAAGTATTTAAATATTATTTAATTGACAAAATTTTTTAGAAAATAATTAGCCTTGGTCAAATCATGTGTGAAAATGTAATAGTATTTAAATATTATTATCCAAAAAATAAAGTGGATAAAATTAGTTCAAGAAAATTTTATGACATATAATATTAGATGTTTGTTTTCAAAATTACAACATATAACATTAGAAGCATTTTTTTTAAAAAATGAGTAGTTTGAGAAAAGACATCAGTTTTTAATATAAAACCGATGTCTAAAGTTTCTATAGTTTCGGTTCTTTAATATAAACCAACATTTAATGTCTCCACTCATTTTAAATAAGATTTATATATTACAAATTAATGTATTAGTAATCTCTATTTTTTGAAAACTCTTATTATTTTACCTATTTTTATTTATGAGCAAAATTTATTCTCTAACTATTAATTTTTTCTATTTCAAATAAAGTAATTCCATTTTAGCAAGATTATAGAATATTTCAAGAATTAAATACTATTAAATTGGACGAAATAATTCAAGAATTTGCACATTAATTATAATGGACAAAAATAATTCTATAAACAATTAGACTTTGAACAATTATTTATGAAAATTGTAATATATTATCTAAGGAAATAAAATGGACAAAAATAAATTTAAAATAAATGAGAAGCGTTGGCATTGCTTGTGTTTTGAAACTGACTAGTGAATGAAAAGATATTGATTTTTTAATAAAAATTGACATCATTAAAGATTTACTCATTGATTTCAAACTAAAAACAAATGTCTAAAATTATATGTCTGTTTTTATAAAAGGACTAAAGTCTTTGCATATTTTAAATAAATTTATATATTATCAATTAATATATTAGAAATATCTATTTTTTAAAACTTTTATTATTTTACGTATTATCTCCACTTATTTTAAAATAAATGAGATGTATTGGTAGGAATATGAAAATTAAAACATAGAAATTTTTCATACATATGACTATCACTCTTGCTCCCCCTCTATCTACGACAATTCGAAGGCACTCTCACTTTCCGTCTCCCTCTCACTTTCTCACTAATCACAAAAGTCTAACTCACTCTCACTTTCCTTTTCTCTATGGTTTAAACCGATCTTTTTCATCTCTCTCTCTTCTCCTCTCTCTGTGTTTCTAGGTAACAACCTTTTTCTTTTTGAATTTTATTAATAATTGATGTTATGTGAATGACATGAATTATATGTTGATTATGTTTAATTGTGTTCGCTAGTTTTTTTCTTAATTTTGGATCACAATAAAATTGTTTATTAAAATTAGGATGGCTAGATATTAAAATTGTTTAATTTTAGTGGAGCAGAAACTACCTTAATAAGGAATTCAGTCATCTAGTAATAATAATCTATATAGCCTCTTGAATATTGGTTTGCAGTTGAAAATCCTCCTAGAGAAAAAAAATTAGGAAAAATTGAACGTAATTGATTGTGTTTATTGACAATTATATAATTTTTAGTTTATATGCTTATACTTGATATGTTATGTGTTTATGGTATATGGCCAACTAACTATATAAATTTTAGTTTATATGCTTATACTTCATTTTGTGTTGATTAAAATCAAAATGGTTTGATAATAATATTGTTTGATTATGTGTTTGTTTGCATTATAGGACATGACAATACTTGAAATTTTTTTCAAGTAATTGATTGTGTTTATTGTATATATATGTATGCAACTATATATAATTTTTAGTTTAGATGTTTATACTTGATATATTATATGTTTATTGTATATGTGTTTATTCTTACCTGAATTGTTTATATAAAAAAGCAGTTTTGACTTGTATGGATGAACACAACAACACTTAAAATATTTCTTACCTGAATCTCTCATTAATGTTAGAAATTGCATTACAAGAGAAGGCTTAACTAAAGGAGAAGTATAATCAAGGAAATTTAGTCTGAAAGTGAGTAAAATGATTATTATATATAGACTTATTCAAATGACATGTTTTCATTTTAATTTAGTTTTGTAATGTTTTAAATTTTTTATTGATTCAATAAAGTGTTGAAGTTGTTGAAATTAAGATTGTGTTGGTTAATTTTATATTTTGGTTTGATGATTGTTTCTGCAAAAATGTCAAATAGTAGTAAGCTTTTATAAAAATCTAGCTAGCTAACAACAAGTTTCTATAAAAAAAAAATGTAGCTAACATCAAGTTTTTTTTTTTTTTTAAGGAAAAGACATCAATTTTTTTAATCAAAAATTGACATCTTTATATCAACTAAATCCATATCTTTAGTCGTCTCAAGAAAAAGACATCAATTTTTTTAATACATTCAACACCTTTGGTGGTTGAGAAAAAAAAAGTCAATTTATGATAAAAATCAATATTTAAAAAAAATCATTAGTCATAAAAAAACTGAAGAATAAAAATTATTTTGAAATAAAAAGATATTGGTTTTATATTAAAAAATTGATGTTATTTTTTTTTACATGTTAGTTTAAAAATTGATGTAGATTGTTTTTAGTTATCATGTTACTTAGATAGAAGTCGATTTTAAAACCGACGTAAAATGTATTTGTACAGTAGTGAAAGTTGAATAACATAACAAATTGCCAATATTTTTCCAAAAGTCACTTTTCTCTGTTTTAACCTGGTCAAGCCAAGTCAAATATGCAAGAGATGCATAAGTGAAATTGCGAAAGATTCTAACTTCTTTTGAAACTCGGGGTTATAGGTATCGGTTTTGAAACAAATAAAAGGTTTTCGTGTGAACAAAAGATTTTTCTGCAGAAATATTGGAAGACAGAGGGCCTAAGTAAAAACATAAAGGTTCTTTTTCATCTATCTCAAACTCGAAAGATGGAATTAATACCTTATGTTGAAGTATTGAAGCTTACTCAAGACTAAGGTTCGAGATTTTCAACACTCCAGAAACTTGCTAAGAAAAGCTAGAAACTGAAGCCATGAAAACATTAGAGGAAAGCTTGAGAAGATTATAGAAGAGGTTAAGAGCACACAGAGAGAGAATACGCAGAGATTTGAGAAGATAAAATAAAATGAAAAATGAAAGAGAATGGTATTTAAAGGAGAGAGAAAAAGGCAGTTATCTTTTCATTTATATGTAATGGGAAGACGCAAAGTTTTTGGCTATTATATTCTGCAGGTTTAGCCATCATCATTATCGTCAAGAATCGTGCTAGAGATGTTAGTTATGAACTGTCATATGTAAAGCAACTGATGCAAACAACCAAAGAGCACTTCCTTTTGATGAATCATGTTAAATTGTCCAACTCATTTTCATTGAAAGACTAAGAAGCTTTCTACTAAATAGTGAAAAGCATGTCAGGATAGTTCTATTTGCTTTATTTCAACATAGTTGGGCACCGAAAATACTTCAAGCGACTCAAACTAAGGGTCCCCATTACCACCATAGTTCAAATTTTTTGACTAGGAATAATAAAGTAAAAATTTTTTATCAAGAGAGATTTAGGTCAATAATGATATTCATCGGTTATGATTCAGCCAATTGAATACTTGGCATACGACTGTGACCACAAGCATGTGCCGTGAAGTGATGGGCGGTTTCCAAGCAATTTTCAAAGGTGATTATTTTATTTTAGCAGTTTATTGTAGTTTTTGAATTTTTAAATAATTAGGGACATGTATCAAAAGGATAGAAAGGGAGTTATTTTCGGATAGTTTTTCTGTAAGAGCTATCACTAGCAAAATAAATAGGGTCAACATAGAGAAAAAGTGGTGTCATTCTACCATTACAAACTTGAAACTCAAAACACACTCCCTGTTCTGTGCAGCACTATACTACTATCTAGTAATCTGCTAATTTTAGGATTTAGATTTATACTTCTCTCTTGTAACTTATATATGCGCGTTACACCGTAATTTACTATTGATTGGAGTAAATTTGAGTTACTTCTATTCTCTTTGTATCAATTTAGTTTGTGCAAGTTCTGATCCATTTTGCTTCTTTACTAAAGACCTAAAAGAATCGAACTTACCATCTATCTGCTGTGAGGACCCATTCTTCTTAATCAAAACTTTTATACGGTGAAATTCAACTCAAACAATCTGAAATTAAATTCAATTTTACACATCTTGATGAAGGGTGTTTCGAGGAAAGTTAGACAGATAAAATTTTGGTCTCGTCAAAAACAATGGGAATGAGAGAATTAATACCAAATAAGTCAATTTGGTCATAATAAGCGATAAACCGTAATTAGCTCCCTCCAATATTCGCTTTCATTTCTTAGTGGATCACTGGAACTTATGACGTAACTTGGCAGCCATGAGTAGTACAAGGATGTTTCCTTTCTTGAGAATATGTTGATATATCTTAATGACAGTAACTATGACACAATATTTAGCGAAGAAGAAAGTGAAAAATGGTGAAATTATCCTACCATCTCCTAAAACTTACGTATATCTTCAAGAGCGAAGGATGTAGCTTGGGATGACTTTAGTCCCCCAAGAGTTTTAATTTTTTATAATGAGCATGTATGTTTGTTAAAAAAAAAACAAAAATTGCTTCCTTTAACTAAACCTCTAAAAGATAATGAAATATTTTAGATAACTCACTATTTTTTTTTGTTAAATAAGATAGCTTTAAATAAGAGATCAAAATGATAAAACTATGGATCCACTTATTTAGTAATTTTAAATGTAAGTTAAGTTAATAATTCTT
>JANHAO010010347.1:0-17734 GCA_026873985.1 Saraca asoca
CAAATAATGCATTTAAAGATTACATCTTCTTTTTAATAAAGATAATATTTTTCACACAACTATCATTTATAAATATATATATATATATATATGTTATATAATATGAATTAAACTAGTTGCATTTACTTTAAAGTAAAGAATCAATTAAATTTAAATTATATCATGAATGTAATTATAATAATGATTATATTTTTTATTATTTTCAGCATTTAAAAATAATTTAATTTGTAATCTGTTGGCTCATTCATAAAAGAAATTAAAAATATCAGCCTTTCGATATCACTTCCTTCATGATGATCAGATAAAAAAACAAAAAAACAAAAGAACCGCAAGACCAGTTTGAATTTGTAACGGAGGAAGCATAAAATTGCTATTTGTCAACTTAACAAGGCATAAATACGTAATTATTTATTTTGTGTCATAAATCTCATATATACCATGATATTTCATAGATATTGTTAAAATTTTTATTTTTTATACAAGGGATGGCATGGTCACTACTTGCTACTCCTCTCTCTCTCTCTCTCTCTCTTTTATGCAAAAAATTTTCTTTCAATTTTAGGTTAGTTAGATTTTGCTTAAGTCAATTTTAAAAACTTAGAATTAAAGCTATAGAATACACAAAACTTTAGAATTAACATAATTGGTACATCTTTTCAACCATTTTATTTAATCAAATGCCTTTTTATATTTTTTTAAACAAGAATCGCAATATTATTGCTTATTGATTTACAAAATCATTTTTTTCATATATAATTTTAATCCCATTTTCAAATATATAATTAAAATTATGCATATCTAATTTACTTATTATTAATAATATAACATAAAAGCTAAGTAAAAAAATGACACAATAAACTACCATTAAATGATATCATAATACTTGTTAAAAAAGTTCAAGTAAAATCATGTAACCAAGTAAAAAATTAATTAAATAAATGATAGGTGTTAATTCTAAATTTTTGTACAGTTTAAAGTTTCATCTCTAGATTTTCAAAATTGATAGGAGGAAAATTTAACCATCCCAAAGTTGAGAAAGAGTTTTTTTTTTTTCCTTTTTTTTGGGGCAACTATTATATATATAAATGTTGGAGAGATAAAGTTGGAAAAGGAGTAGGAAAGAGTGTAAAGAATGGGTTCTAGGCATGTATATATACATATATATTGTCGTTAAGACTATATTTTGCCCCCAATGCAAACGGGGTTATTTGAAATTGTCTCAGGGATGCAAAAAAATCTAGTGCTATTATGGGTAAAATCCAGAACACCCCCCTTTTGATGGGCTTATGAATGGCCCAAGTGTTGTAGAACTTCAGCTCGCCAAGACGCTCAAAACACTAAGTTCTAGCTTGCGTTGCTAGCGACCTCCTATGCGCGAGCTTACTCTAACAAGAGTGAGCTCGACCTTGCTACCTTAGAGATAGAAGCTTCCCCAAATCGAAGGATTTGGCTCGCGAGGTGTGACCATCAACCCAGGAACTCATTAAGCATAAGACAAGCAGATGTCATGCCCAGGAGAAACATGGGGCCCATTTGCAGAAAGCAATTTGTAGATGCCGATTTATAGGATTTCAGTCAATCCACTTTATCTTGTACATTAAATGTTTGATGTAATAGATTTACTGTATGTAAAATTACAATTGTGACCTCCTCTCCTCTATAAATAGGAGGAAGGAGATGAACATTGAGGAACATCTGAGAGGCCACCATACTGAAACTTTGTAAAAATACTTTCAAATTAATACATTACTGCAGACGTAGGGTCCAGTTTTATCCGAATTTGGCCAAACCATGTTAAAAGCTCTGTGTTCTTTACTGCTCTTCCTTTTCTTTTTGCCTTCTGCATTCATTTACTGTATTTACAACCGGATTTCAGCTTGAGATCCAAAACGAATCCTTCGTTAACTATAGTTTAGGCCAAAACCAAAATATATTGTCAACATTTTGGCGTCATTCATAGGGATCTTATCTGTTCTCTGGTTTGTTTTATATTGTAATGGCCAAGGAAAGAGCCACCAGAGTTTCAAATGCATTACTTAATCCTCCAGAAGGTAATGTGTCAACAACAGACTCCTCCACTGCTCCCATTACCTAACCAACTCTTTTCGATCCACTGCTACCGTAATTGGGAGTGAAGGAATTCAAGTCTAGCTTCAATGCCAGGAAAAGCTAGAAAACATGATTGGAGAACTGACTAGAGCAGTCATGATACTAGCATAAGGTGTGCAAAAGTAGGCTGAAGTTGCTACACCAGTGAATGTCCACCAGTAGTAGCAAGTTGGATGTTTGGATAATGCTAATCGAGAAAATTCTCTAGCTTGCTATCCGTAAGAGCGAATTCTGGGTTGCAGCTCTTACTACCATAGGGATCAAAGAGTCTAGCAATCTTCTAGCTAACAATCTGGGGCGTGAGACCAGTTAGTTGAAGAATTATTTCAAAAAATGATTCGACTGGATGAGCATCTTTAAGCTTTGAATAACCAAGCTCACTATGAAGAAAGGTCATCATTTCTTGAGGAAATCGAGGCTCAGGCCTTCCCTCTCAAGCTTAAGGTCCCCACAATTCCATTGTACAATGGGGACTTTGATCCGTACAACTACTTGAACGTGTTCAATGTTTAGATGGACTTGCAAATGGCTGATCCTCTAGTCAAATATCGAGTTTTCCCAGCCACATTGGGAGATGTACCTTGAGCCTGGTTCAGAAGCCTCCCAGCTCACTCAATTTGTACTTGTGAAGAGTGTCAAAAAAAGTTCATCAGCCAGAACCAAGCACTGAAGAGATAGCTCGGTCCCCCTGCCATGATTTTTCAGCATAAGCATGAGTTATTGAAGGATTATATCGCTAGGTTCAGGCTAGAAGCCAATTCAGTGGAGAATCCGTCTGAAGAAACCATGCTGGCAGTGATTTTCACAAGACTCCGCAAAGATGGAAAGCTGTACAAAAACTTGTACAAGTCCCCGGTGAAAGGTCTTACCAAGTTTTATGAACAAGCTACAAAGCAGGTCAGGTGGGAAGAGACTTTTGGCTCGGGAAAGCTTGATAGGAAAAATGAGAAAGATGGCTCTTCCCATATTAAGAAGAGGGGTAATGTGTACCGGGGGGATCACTATGCTGAGTGAATTGTAAAGAAGTCCAAAAGGCCTGAGGCAAGCAGCCTCAGCATTCAAGTTATCATGAGCAGTACAACATCCTATCAGACTCCTAAGATAGGATTTTCATTACAGAAAGCGACAGAGAGGACTTTGGGATGCTCGCACCCTCTAGGATTCCTTATAAGCGGAGGAACCAAGAAAAGTTTTGTACTTATCATACTGAAGTTGGCCACAGAACCTCGAATTGTTGGGCCCTTAAAAACACGATTGAAGACCTGATCAAAAGGGGCAGACTAAGAGAATATGTTGTAGTGAGATGCCGACCAAGGGCCGGGGGGTTTGGTCAGAATTATACATTAATAATGTATCTCAAATTCAAGCGTTACTATAAATATTTTCCTTTGCCCCCGTTAAAAGCTATTTGCCGATTGGCTTGGTGTTATTGTCTTCATCTCTCTCTCTGATCTATTTCTCGCTATCAAATGTTCGCAATCCCCAAGCTTGCATGCGATTAACTCTTTCAAATCACTCGAGTGACTCTGTGCCAACTTGGTCTGGTTGAGGCCCCTTAGAGCTTATTCTGGAGATGAATCGACAAAACTGCCAGCCTTCTAGTTGAGGCGCCAGGGCTCATCCCAAAAACTCATTATCCAACAATGACCTTTGGTCTAGTTGAGGCATGGAGATGCTCAAAATAAACTCACTTAACCAGTTGAGTTGTAGGCTCGCTAAGACGTAGAGACGCTCAAAATAAACTCACACAACCAGTTGAGCTACGAGCTCGCTGAGGCATAAAGACACTCAAAATAAACTTACTTAACCAGTTAAGCTGCAGGCTCGCTGAGGCGTGGAGACGTTCAAAATAAACTCGCAATACTAGCATAGCTACACGCTCACAGAGGCATAAAGGCACTCTTAAACACTCAGTGCCAGAGTAGTTGTGTGCTCGATGAAGCACAAAAAATTGACTCGATTATTTACCTAAGGCAACAAGACTACTATGATTCATAGCTCTTATGTGACCAAATGTTCACAGCTTTCATGTAACTTTCTATTAATTCTTATGTGATTTACTTATACAATATTTATTTATGAGATGTTTCGCTCATGCTTATTGCTTACAAGGGAGTTTGGCTATTTGAGTATTTCATTGCGAACCATAAGAGTTTGCGTTATTATCTGTAAAGTACAGAAAGTTAAGAGCGGCATATAGAAATCATAAAGAAGAATTTATTCATTAAAAAAGGCCTCGATGAGGTACATTTACATCAAAAAGAGTTAAAATACAAGTCAAGAAAAGCTACAACTAGTCCCTTCTGGAAGAAAGATTGTCGCACAAGGGAAAAGCTCCCATCAACTGGAGAAGGAACGAGTATAACTGCTCTTTAATCTTCCTTGGCTAGTGGCTCCTTTCCTGATTTACAAAGAGAGCAATTCAAGAAGTGGCAGAAGCCTGGTCGGCAGGGTAAAATCCCACGGTAAATCTGTGAGGAAATAATCCGAGATCTATATGAGATCCCTCCATATTACTGAAGAAGTTGTGTCTTCGAAGCTTCTTATGCAGCAGGCCATACACACCACGGTAGAAAGATGGAACACTGAAAATAAGGGAGGCTTATCTAGGATATCTATGCTTTGCTCGGTGAAAAAATAAAAGAGACTTCTTCTGCCTTAAATAGAATCAAGTCTAGACTCAGTAGATGAATCTCCCAACCACTTTCATTTATTACCTTGGAAAAGAATGAGGCTGACTCACCAATAATTGTGAGACATATATTGTAGGAAGTATGGCCTAAAACAGATGAAATGACAGATTTGATGAAGACTTTAATTGAACTAAATTCTATAAGTGAATAACCTCTGGCTTCAACTCCTAGCTCGTGAAGTGAACTGAGAGTTAGGGGGCTTATGTTATGGGTGAAATCTAGAACACCCCCTTTTGATGGGTTGGCAAATGGCCCAAGTGTTGTAGAACCTCAGCAAACTGAGATGCTCAAAAAGCTAAGTTCTAGCTCAAGCCACTAGTGACCTCCTCTGCACGAGCTCGCTCTAAGAGCAAGCTCGACCTTGCTACCTCAGAGATAGAAGCTCCCCTAGACCGAAGGATCTGGCTCGCGAGGTGTGACCATCAACCCAAAAGCTCGTTAAGCAGAAGACAAGCACATGTCATGGCCAGCAGACACATGGGGCCCATTTGTAGAAAGCAATCTACAGATGCCGATTTGTAGGATTTCAATCAGTCCACTTTATCTTGTACATTAAATGTTTGATGTAATAGATTTACTGTATGTAAAATTACAATTGTAACCTCATTTCCTTTATAAATAAGAGGAAAAAGATGAATCTGAGAGGCCACCATATTGAAACCCTGTAAAAATACTTCCACATTAATACATTACCATGGATATAGGGTCCGATTCTGTCCAGATTTGGGTGAATCACGTTAAAAGCTTTGTGTTCTTTGTTACTCTTCCTTTTCTTCTTGCCTTCTGCATTCGTTTACTATTTTTGCAACCGGATTTTAGTTTGAGATCAGAAAAGAATCTTCCGTTGACTAGAGTTTAGGCCAGGATCAAAATTCACCATCAACAAATGCCTAATAGCGTCCTTGCACTAATGATGTTAGGCCACTAAATATTTTAGAAACTATAGAAAATATAAGTTTCTATAATAGATGATTTTTTGTTTGTCTTTTGATCAAGGAAAGTCGCGTATTTATAGTGTTCAAGGTATCTATTAAACAAAAGTCTTAGTCCTTGATTTTATGGTTATAACTAACCAACATGTCTTTTTAAATATGAACAATCATATCTCTTCAACATGAATCTTCATATTTGTTATAGGTATTTTCTGGTTCTATGCAGAATGGACCAGCAAAAGCATAGTAGCAGATGAGTCTAACTAAAAAAGGCCAAACCACCCAAGAGCTAAGATCACTCAAGGACCAGATTGCCAGCTATAAGCTTAAAGCACAAAACAAGGCAGAAGTTTCAACTCACTAAAAGATGAGCCCTGGCTCGCATAGTCAATAGTTCATCCTACACGAGCTTGCATCACCAAATGCAAGCTCGATGTCACTGGCCAAAGATTAGTAGCGACCTTAGGTCAGGAGTCCTAGCTCGAAGGACGTGACATCTTGCCCAACTAAGAGCTCATCATGGGTAAACTTGAAGTAGGCACCTTCTTCGACCCAACTTGTGGGTCCAGTTTGCAAAAACCAGCTTACAAGGGCCTACACGCAGAAAGCAGCCTGTAGAAGTCAATTTACAGAAGCCATACTTGTCAAATACATTTATTTGATGTAACAAATTTACAATTTATTAAATTATATTTGTAACCTCCTAACCTCTATAAAATGGGAATGATTAGACACAATAGGTAGGCAAGAAAATACATCCTATAATTCTGCAAAAATTTTCTCTATAGCAATAAAATAATTCATGAATGTAGGAATTCAAACAAAGAATTTTAGCTAAACCATGTTAAAAGCTCTAGTGTTCATCCTGTTCTTCCTCTTCCTTCTTGCTTTAGCTGTTTTCCTGCTCTTCCGCAATCAGATTATAGTTTGGGGTATAAGAACCGTTTAAGTTGACTGAGATTTGGGGCTTACTAAATTTTACCGTTAACAATATTTATTAAACATGAATCATTATATCTCTTAATCATGGACCATTGTGTCTCTTACACACAAATTATCATATGTATTAAACATGAATCTTTATGTCTCTTAAACACATTTGTTTGGAAATACTCCAACATTTATTGTTATCTTAACTAAAAACTTATTGTCACCTCGTTCATAAAGTGTCGGTTAAAGCACTACAAAAAAATAACACAATTTCCAACGAAAAAATGGTCAAAAATTTCCGTTGAAAAATCAACAGATAATGAAATGGTCATTGTTATCAACAATAGTAATATGTAGAAAATATTTAAAAAATTCATTAGAAAATGGGCGCAAATTTTTTAAAAAATTGTTTGCTATTTTCGATGGATTCTCTAATAGAACTTAATGTACAACAAATTTCTAATGGAAAATTTCATTGAAAATTTGAAAAATTTTTGAACCACCAAGTGTGCAATCTACTGCTTATTTACGTTTTGTTTCTACTTCTTGTGTCACATCAAAGCTCATTCTTGTTTTCCTAGCTTAATTCTTGCATTTTAAGGTATTTTTTTCAAATCTAAATCAATTCAATTATTTTAATTACTTTATTTTATATTTTTACTGATTATTTTTATTTAATTATTACATGTTTTATGGGTTAATTGGTTTATCATATTTTTTTTTGTAGTTTTAGACTTCAATTTTGTACTAGTTTTTTTTGTCACTTTTCTTGTTTGGACAATAAGGTTAATACATATTGTTAATTATTAGTTTATTAATTATTCATAATTTTCTATGATATTGGAATTAATTTTTAATTATTAGTTGTACTTTTTTTATATGTTTGGATTATTATTGACTAATTACAACTGGTGAATTCTATTTAGAAATTTTTTACATTTTGAATTAGATTCTGTAGGATTAAGTAGTTAGATGACATAGTTAATAGTGTTATTGAAATTACTTTAGGAATTATGTATATTTTTAGTTGGATCATATTTTTATTTTAAAAATTATATATATTTTGATTTTGTTAATTTTTGAAATTAATAAATATTTTATAGATATTAATTATTAATTCTCTAAATAAATTAGGTTTTTGTTTATTTTTATTAAGTAGGAGAAAATATAATAATGGAACTATTTATGGAATATAGAAAAATAAATATTTTCTCATATATATTTCTATAAATATGTAGTGATTTTCTCCTATTTCAATTAACTTTGATAAATATAATATGAAAATTTCAAAACACTATAGGTGGATACATGATAGACTTATTCCAGTATGTAGTAGATGTAAGACGAATTTTCTTAATTGTGTGGAAGAATTTATCAATTTTACAAAAACTTAGCCGATTTATATACGTGATGGTCGGATAACGTGTCTGTGCTCCAAATATAAATGTAGAAAATTTTTACATCCTGATGATGTTAAGGTTGATTTGTATAGATTTAAATTTATATATGATTACTGGTGGTAGACTGATCGTGATGAGAAAAAAGAGAATCTTCTAGTAGTGTGATGCAAGAATTGTATGATGCAAATAATAGGTATGAGAACATAGTGTTAGATGCTGATTGGCCAGACGTTGTAACTTACTTTGAATGCTATATTAAATAGCCTCCAAAAAGAGATGCCTAGAAATTTTATAAAATGTGAGAAACTGTACATCGACCATTATAGGCAGGTTGTACTGACCATTCAGAGTTGTCGTTAGCAGTAAGGATGTTAAGCATAAAATCTTACCTCAACTTATCAAAGAATTTCTTTGATCAGATTATGCAACTTATGACCGAGACATACTAGTCTAACAATGTTATTCCTCCTAACTTTTATGAAACAAGGAAGATAGTGAAGAAGTTAGGATTTGAGCATAAGAAAATAGACTGTTGTATGAAAGGGTGCATATTGTTCTATAAGGAGGCTAGATCTGATAGAGAATGCAAAATTTGTGATTTGCCTTTATATAAGGAATGGAGGACAAGCTAGAATGGCGAAAAATTTCCATTCAAGAGATTTTATTATCTTTCCTTAATCCCTAGGTTGTGAAGGATATATGCTTCGATGAAGTCAACTCTTTATATGAGATGGCATCTTGAGAATCAAAGGGAGATGGGTGTTTTGTGTCATCCTTTGGATGGAAAAGCTTGGAAACAATTTGACTAAAATTAGCTAACGTTTGTAACCGATCCTTAAAATGTAAGACTTGAGTTGTGCTATGATGGATTCACTCCATTTAGTCATAATGCAATATCGTACTCATGTTGGCCAGTAATAGTCACTTTTTACAATTTACCTCCGGATATGTGTATGACAACTACATATATGTTTCTGATCTTGATCATCCCAGGTCCAGAAAATCCAAAGAAAAGTGATGTGTTCATATAGCCATTGATAGATAAGTTACTTATTTTGTGGAGTGATAGTATTCTGAAGTATGACATTTCAATGAAGTAAAACTTTCAAATGAAGGCTACATTGATATAGGTCATCAATGACTTTCCAATATATGAGATGTTATTTGGTTGGCAAACTGCTAAAAAATTAACTTGCTCGATATTACAAATATTTGGTAATAGAAATATTATAAATAATTAATTGTTTTAACTTGTATGAGAATTTCAACAAAGAAAAGAGGACTTGATGCAGACCAAGTGTAGAGAGATCTTGAAGGCTCTATAGACACAGCTAGTGATATGGTTGGATTATTTAATCATGATTTGTGGGTTAACATCGTCCACAGGACCAAGGAAGGATAAGTCTATAAGTTAAGGTCCGAGGCCACTATAATGACAGTTGCCTTGGCCCTTACATCTCACATCGAGAGCGTGTCACATGTTACACTAGAATAGCTTATGTGCACTATGACTGTGATGTTATAACAGATGCAGGTGATTTTCACTCAGACAGAGTACCTTATGCAAACTCAAGAGTAATAGTAGAGTAAGTATTTGTCACCTTCTCCTTCACCTCATTCTTATTCATACAACCACTAGCCCTGTACCTACTGCCCATTGCCTCCTTCCTACATGTATCCACTACCATCACAACCACTTTAGCCGGCAGTTCAAGCACCATCAACCACAAGTTTTGGATAGCCGTAGTAACAGAACACTACCTGAGATCCAAAAATTGATGATTAGTTCTTTTTTAACGATCTTAGGTTGTAATTATATTTTTATATTTTTTTAATAATATATTTCATACATCGTTGATTTGAATAATACAATTTATGAATTATTTTATTAATTTTATATCTTTATACCTATTCATGTGCATTGTATTTTAATTTTTTTTATTATAATTAAATATTAATTTTTAGAATTATAAATTATTAAAATTAACTTTTTAATACTAATCAAAATTATTTTAATAAAAATTTAAACATAATATTTTAGAAAATTATATAAAGTAAAATTTTAAAAAATTATCTTTTTTGATGGATTTCCAACAATTTTTTGAGACATTTCAGACAATTTTACCAACCAATTTATGACGAGTTTTTAGCAGATAAAAAGAAGAAAAATATATGAAAAAATTGTTTCCTCAAAATCTTTTGAAAAAATCTATTGTAAAGAAATTTCCAACCATGGTTTCACTGATGACAATTTTCTATTGGAAATAATGATTTCCAAAGGATTTATCATGATTTCCAATGGATTTTTCCATTAGAAATCACATGTGTTTTTTTTTTTTTAGGTAGTGAAGGTTGCTTAGCTTTCTCTTAGTATTAGGGGTACCAAGCACTTACTTCCTTATAATGGATTGTAACATTATGTGCTTGCAATCATTCTAGTGATATATTTTGACTCATTGAAATTAACACTTGATGGTTTTATCAAGAGTTAAGTCAAGGTTTCATCATTAGTAATTTGACTTGTGGGCTTTAGTCCCACCCCTTTGGAAGTTTTATATATCAAGTCCTTTTGTCAAAGGATCTCCTAAATTTTGATTTAATCGTACAAAACTCACAGTTTTTACTCCATCTTGTATAATTTGTTTCACATAATTGTGACATAAACTAATATGTCTTGTACCATTATATACTTGACTATATGCCCATGCTAGTGTGGCTTCATTGTCACAATGAATTTGAAATAGGTGACATAGGCTTTGGACACAAAGGCATGTCATATAGCAGATTTATAAGCCATTCAACTTCTTTATTTCAAGAAGTTAATAATATAAATTCTGCATTCAATGTGGAATTTGCTATACAAGTTTGTTTCTTAGATCTCCAAGAAACTAAACCCTCACCAAGAGTGAATATCCAACCACTTGTGGAGGAGTGTTGCTCTTTGTTTGCAATCCAACGTACAACTAAAAATCCTTCTAGTACCAAAGGATACCTATTATAATTTATGCCATAGTCAATAGTTTTTTTTAGGTATTTAAGTACCCTTTAAACTGCATGCCCATGCATATTGCTTGAATTACTAGTATATCGACTTAGTTTACCAACTGCAAAAGATATATTTGATCTTGTACAAGTCATGACATACATTAAACATCCTATAACACTTGCATGTTCTAGTTGTGAAATTGGGTTCCCTGTGTTGTTAGTCAATTTGATACTAGGATCAAAAGGTGTTGAAATAAGCTTGCACTCAAAGTTACCAAACTTTCTTAACACCTTTTCTATATAATATGATTGTGACTATATCAACCTTTTGTTGTTTCTTATGATTTTGATGCCTCATATGACATATGCTTCCATGTCTTTCATGAGGAGTTTTCAGATAGAAATCTTTTAGTATTTTCAACCTATTTGAGGTCAATGCCAAAGATTAGCATATCATTGACATATAAGCAAATGACAACACCTTTATTGTCATTGAATTTACTATGCACATTTATCTATATCCTTGGTATGAAAACTGTTGTTTAGGACAACTTGATCAAACTTTTGATGCGATTGCTTTAGCCCTTGCTTAAGTCCATACAAAGACTTAATTAACTTACATACTTTATGTTCTTGTCCTATAACTATAAACCCTTTGAGTTGTTCCATATAAACCTTTTCATCCAATTTACCATTAAGAAATATTATTTTGACATCCATTTGATGAATTACTAAATTGTAAATGGAGGTTCATTCTATTAATACACTAATAGTTATAGTCCTCGTAATTGAAGCATAGGTACAAAGTAATCGATACCTTCCTTTTGGGTGTATCCTTTGGCCATTGATCTAGCCTTAAACTTGTTAGTGGTTCCATTAACTTTTATTTTCCTCTTGAAAATCTACTTAATCTACAAGTTTGCATCCAGGTGGAAGCTCTACCAACTTCTACATTCTGTTACTCATTATAGAATTTATTTCATCATCTATTGCTTCCTTCTAAAAGGTAGCATCGAGAGATTTCATTGCCTCCTCAAAAGTAGTAGGATTAACGTCCAAGCTATAATAAAATGGGTTATTTCTCTTAATAAATTTTCTTGATCCTTCTGCAAGAAAGACAAAGGAATCTAATCCAAAATCTTTAGCTATCTTTGCTCTCTTACTCCTTCTAAGTATTATGAACTTGTTCCTTTTATGAAACATTTTTATCCATTATTGTGTCTTTAGGCCTTGGGATTGAACTAAATTGATTTTTGTCCAAATTGGCATCCCTTAACTTAGTCATAGTATTGATTGCAATCAAAATATTTGGTTTAGTTATGATGAAACCATATGCCTTGCTATGCATCACATAATCAATAAAAATGCATTCAAGTCCTCTTTCTCCTTTTTCCTTTTAGGTTTAGGGACTTTAACAATTGTCTTACATCCCCAAACTCTAAAATAACTTAGGCATGGTTTTCTCTTATTCCAAAACTCATAAAGGGTTGTTCTGCTCCTTTTATTTGGAACTTTATTTAGTATATAACATTCCACAAGTAAGGTTTCACCCTAAAACCCTTGTCCTAATCTCGAATTTGATAACATGACATTAACCTTTATGGTTAGGACTTTATTCTTACTTTCAACTACACTATTTAGTTGTTGTGTATATGGTGCAATAATTTCATGAACAATTCCAATGGATTCAAAATAAGAAGGATTGTAATACACTTGTCATATCTCGGAATTCGAAGGTTTTCCATGAGAAGGATTTAAAATATGACTTTAGGCACCTTTTATCTAAAACACATTATATGTATGATTTTACTAAAAATCATAGTTTTAAATAGTTCTCTGAACTTTAAATAAAACTTTTTAGCTAAAAGTCTAAATCTAGAACTAAGGGAAAATATTTCTTGTCCTATCGTAGTATTGAGAATCTTAATACTACCTCCTATTGTATTGTAATAAGTCAAAAAATCATTGCCTTCATTTTAGCATCCATTCCACCATGATGTGAAAATATCTGGCTTGTTAAAATACAATAGAAGATAGTATTGAGATTTTAATGTTATAGTAGGACTAGAAATAGTTCCTAACTAAGAATTCATTACTTGGTTGGACAGATACTAACCACTAAAGTAGATCAAGGGAACCACATACCTAATTTCAATCACATGTATCTTTAAAGTATCTCTTAATTGAAATAACTTTTATAAATTTATTAACCTATAAAATGTCAATAAATGGGGGTGAATATGACTACTTAGTAAGCAGAAATAAGTGATCCATATTTGGGTTGAAAACCTTTGGTCATAAATATCAATATAAAATATGTAATATATATATATATATATTGTATATTGGAAAATGTGGACATAAATATATTTTCAAAAGCTATACTTTGCAATTATCTCCAAAACTCTTGTAACTGATTTACATATTTTTACCATCTATCTTTGATCTTGTTGATACTACTTTCTTATCATAATCATAACATAACTCATGAAAATGCATTACAAAGGTTTTGTACATTGTTGACGTATAAAACTTGCAAATATAATTATACTAACATTGATGATAACTAGAAGAATGACATTTGCTAAAACTGAAAATTTATACTAAAATGTCCCTTAAAACCTTGCAAATCATCTCTAATAAATTGTACCTATTTGCACATGATCCTATGACCACTTGTCGCATGGGTGACTACATATCTTTAGCCTTTTGTCACATTGGGTGACCACATAAATGCATTTCTTAGTGCATATAGGTCTTTTAGCTCTTACATGTCAGTTCACAATCATAAACATCTCTTTATCATTCTTTTTTCTTTCTATACTGATATTGAGTTCTTTTATTACCTTTATCCACTAGATAACTACACATTTGCATATTATTGACTTATCCTGACTTTTCTAATGCATACTACATGCTTAAGTGTCATAGGCTGGTAGTTCCCTAACCGAAGCTGTATGGCACATGATGACAACTCTTGGCTAATATGTCAGCCTTCCTATAAATTCAAGCCATACTTTGAGGATTTTGTTACCCATATAAGCAAATCTTATATGCAACATGTTTGCAAGCAAGTATGAGCGTGTAGTTGAAGCATTAGCACATATCGAGTCTCAAAGAACATTCCATATAAGAAGTCTCTAATTTACATTGAGAAGAGACTTTTTAAAATAAGAATAGGGACAACTTCATTTTATTAACATATGTTTTATTATATAATTTTGAGTGTATAAGGGGAGTTCTAAGCTCCATACTCTAATTTTTAACCTATGCCATAGTGCCCACTTGGGTCACCAAATACGTCTCTCTTAAAAGGCATTCTAAGCCAAACATTTGATGGCACAAGTAAATATACTTTTTTTAAATTGACATAAGAGCTTTTCTCCTAGCTTGAAAGGGTTCTAATGTGTTATCTCATATAGACATGAAGATAAAAATGTAAACATTGCAACCATATACTTTTTTACTTGTACTAGGCAAACGATCTATGTTAAAATGATAAAATACCTCTAAAACGGAAAAATTAGGAAAAATAATCCATAAGTGCATTTGCTTATAAATTTAGATAACTAGACCTCCTCTTCATGCTTAATTTTCTTGCCAAGCTTTATCCAAAATTGAGCATGTTTGCCTGTTAAATTGGTTTACAAGGTTAACTTGTGACATTATGGAATGAAGACATTTATGAGGATTTATTATCTTTTAAAGCAACTTTGATTCTCTTAAAATAAAATGCAATTTCAATATAAAATAAAATGACAAAATGAAATATAAAGGCACTTTAATTCTCCTAAAATAAAATGTAAATTCAATATAAAATAAAATGATGAAGAAATATAAAGAATGTCATTCTTCATAAATAAAATAAAATAAAATAAATTTTTTAAACCTTATAACATAAAATAATTAAGATAAATATTTCTAATAAAGAAGTATTTTAGAGACTTATGAAATAATATTTATTTTTTTAAAATATAAGCTTGGAAAAAAATTTACCCTTTTTATAATAACTTCAAAAATCATAGTTTCTGAATGTTCTAAGCTCATTATGCAAAGGTGAGATTCTTAAAAATATCCTCAACTTGACATCAATACTATCCTCCCATTCCATATCTCATTTTATTCAATTATTGAATCAAACATTCACAAAATTAAGTAGGAAAACAATTCCTAAACTTCTATCATGTATCTAATGACTATAGTGCCCATGTAAATTCTAGTTTGTACCTAAATTTATATATTTATATTTTGTTATGGGCGTTTTCTAGTTTAATACGGATTGGGCTGGCCAAGGCCCAGTAGCAAGCAGGCCCAAGTGAAGGAGGAAGCCCTGTTCACCTAGAGGTCGAGATCGTTGTGTATAAGCTCCAAGTTGCTAGTTGCGACCTTGGAGTAAGTGATACGAAATCAATCTAGGGGATTAAACTTAGCTTGCTAAGAGACGAGCTCCGACCCATATAGCTGCCAGGTCATTACCTACGAGCTCAGGCCAAGCAGACTTGATCTCATTGATCGGAGGTCAGTAGCGACCTTGGGCGAGGCTCACGAGATACAACCGCTTCACCTAGCTAGAAGCTCACTATAAGTCAAGACCGAAGGCAAGTACCCTCAGACAATCTGCGCTACCCATCTACAAAGGTAGTGTGTAGGGCTCATCCACCGAAACCAACCTGTGAAGCCATTTTGCAGTAGTCTAGGCTGTCTTATATATTTATTATTTGATGTAACCGAATTATAACTCATAAAATTACACTTGTAATCTCCCAGCCTCTATAAATAAGTGGAAGGAGATCACTGTAAAAAAAGGGCCAAGGAACACATACTGTAACTCGACTGGATTTTCTTCAGATCTATAAAAGTTCTCATGGACGTAGGGACCAGTGCTGATCGATTTTGCCCAAACCATGTTAAAAACCCTCTGTGTGTTTATCATTCCCTAGTTTTTCTTTATTTTCTGTACCACCAGAAACTTATCTCATGACCAGAACATTGTTTGAGGTACTCTGAACTATTCTTGTTGATCAGAGTTTGGCCCTTACTAGATTCCACTGTTAACATTTTAGCATGCTCGGTGGGACCTCATCTATGTTCTGGTTCATTTTCTGTGTTCTGGTTGATCTCTTGCACATCTACCATGACCAAGGGAAGAGCTTTTGGGAGTGTAAATGACTCGATTGTTGGATTGGAAAAACAAGTAGTTGCCCCTTGTGAACCCCCGCCAGTCTGTTGTCACTATTCCAGAAGCCAATGAAATGCAAGTATTGCTTCAAAATCAAAAAGCCCTGGGGACTACTGTGAGGGAGCTGACCACTACAGTTGAAGTGTTAATGTGGGCCCTAGGCTTGAAAGAGCAGGATAAGGTCATTGTATCCAGGCAGTAGCATCAGGTCGCTCACTTAACTCATTTCTCCTACTCACAGACGAGATTAAAGGCTTGTCGAATTAACGAACATGAGGACTTGCAACATGGAAGCTCATGTCGAACTGAGAGCTCACATCAAGCAAGGAGCTCGAATGGGTCTAGCTAGTGGAATACTTCAAGTCATTACTCCCACGACCCGAAAATTTAGGAGCTGTTTGACAGGTTAAAGTAATTAGAGGATCGTCCTTAGTCTCAAAACATCTAGGGGCACAACGAGGAAAGGACCCTGATCATAAGCGAGATAGAGAAGCAACCTTTTCCTCACAAGTTGAAGATCTCTGCAATCCCATCATACAATGGGGATACTGATCCTTACGACCATCTAGATGCTTTGAACATTCAGATGGACTTACAAACAGCCAAACCTTTGGTTAAATGTCATGTTTTCCCAGTTACTCTAAGAAGTGTCCCTCGAGCTTAGCTCAGAAGTCTTCCAGCCTGCAGCGTGAATAGTTAGGAAGAATGTTAACATAGATTTGTCAGCCAGTACCAAGTGCTGAAAAGGTAACTTGTGCTTCCTTGTCACCTTGCGATGGTATTTCAGCGTAAGTATGAATCCCTTAGGGACTACATTGCCAGGTTCAGGCTCAAAGCTAATTCAGTGGAAAATCCTTTTGAAGAAAGCATCTTGACTATCATCTCTGCATGACTCTACAAAGATGGAAACTGTACAAAAGTATATACAAGTCTCTAGTAAGAGATCTAGCTAAATTCTATGAATGAGCCACCAAGCAGGTCAAGTGGGAAAAAACCTTCAGCTCAAGAAAACTTGATTAGAAAGATGAGAAGGATGGCTTTGCCCATAGTAAGAAGAGAAGTGGTGAAGGCCGGAGTGATCACTCTAGTGAATAGGTCGTGAAGAAGCCTAAGAGCGAGCAACCTCAGCGTCAAGGTCGCTATAGCCATTACACTAACCTAATAGACATTCCAGATAAGATCTTGATGTAGCACAAACTTGTTGTATGTTTTAAAATAACCACAAGCACACGGTGTAGTTGTAGCTAGTACCAGCGAATACGGGTCAATCCCATAGGAAAGCTATTTTAATTACCAGAATCCTTACAACTCAACTATCCAAATTACTGATAAAGGAATAAAAGAAATAAAGAAAGATGAACAGAAAATAAAAGGAGGTAAGAAAGTAAATAAAAGATTCAAAGGTAAAAAGCCTAGGATTCGGATTCACCTCAATTATGATTCTCCTAATGTAAATTCTTTCCTTTCATAATTACTTGGATTATTGGGGATGGTTTAGTCTACATT
>JANHAO010010348.1:0-17803 GCA_026873985.1 Saraca asoca
GTCTAGTCTCAACAGATCCGATAGTGCCCAGTTATCAGATCTCGACTAGTGTCATTTTGGTGCGGAAGTTTACATTATTAACAATGACACTCACCATCTCATAACCCCTGATGGAATTGACTGAATGAGATAACTTCTCACCACGGGCTTCATCTTACGTATGCAATACATGATATGTGCAATATAAGATGAATGTACAACCTTTATATCCATTTCACAGAATGTATAGTTCTGGATGCCATAGGACTCAATCAAATTGGCCTAGGGCACCCATCCAAACTAACATTAGGTCTCTTCGTAAAATTGTAGCCCTATCTATTAGCAATCTAATTGCCCTTGTCTTGCTCAAAAATTTGATTTTTGGCTTAGCTTATAAGTTAAAAGCTAAAATAGTTTTGCAAAGCAGTCTAACCCATAACAAAGTTTGTCACTATGATTGATAGCCCTATAGCTTATTCAATATGGTGCATTTTGAACTTAAGCTTTTCATGAAAGTTGTATTGGTGGATCTTATCCATCCAATGGGATTTGGTTTGCCCTAAATTGTGGTTTGAAATATCTAGATATAGCCAAAATACTAAGACTGCTTCTGTTTTCATGGGTTAGCAATTGTTTTAGATTCTGCGCTGAATTTGACCCTTTAAACAACTGAATTGTGATGAATAAAATTTATAAAATAAATTTATATCCCTTATATAATTAGCACTTTTATCATGTTTATATGCTCAATTGGATACTTGTGATTGGATTCTTGATTTCGTCAATTTTGAGGCTTAATTGGATTAATTCAATAATTTGTCACTATTTTAGATTTGTAGGTGTATTTGGAGTTCTAGACTTTATTTTTATGTGATTCTTATGTCTTTGCAAGGATAAGAGGAAGCTTTACAAATTTCCTATAGAGTTCTAAGCCTAGTTCAACTGTTTAGAGGGTCAAATTTAGCCCAAAAGCTAAAAAAGAGTGCTAACTAGTTGACCTAGAACCAATCTTGGGACATTAACCATATTTGGAGCTTTATAACTCAATTCAGTGCAAAGCTAAGCCCATTGGATAGGAAAGATCCACCTTCAAAACTTTCATAGAGGTTTTAAAGTGAAATTGCACCATTTTGATTAAGTTTCAAGGTTGTGAATCCAAGTGACAAATTCTATTATAGGTTAGACTACTCTGCAAGAATGTTTTAGTTTTTAACCTAGAAGTTAAGTTCAAATTGAAATTTTGAGAAAACTCAAAGCCATTGGATTGTTGAAAGATAGAGCTAAAACTTCTATGAAGAAACCCACATCCAATTGTACCTCCTTCAAGCCCAAGTCAACAGTCTAATTAAAGAAAAGAGTGAGTTCATATAAAAACCTAGTCAAGACTTAAGTGATTTATTCTTTTACATTCTTTTATTTTTCTCTAATTTTGTAAGAACAAGGAGCTCTCCTAAGGAAAGAACATCAACCTCTTTCAAGCCTTCTCTTTTCTTTTGTTTTTGCTTGTAATTTCCGCAGAATGTGTAGCTAAACATTTTATTCAATCTAAGGGAAATTTTTCTTTAATTATCTTGTTCATGAAATAAAAACGAAGATAATAAAAAAGAAAAAAACCTAAAAAGGACTTGATCTTGGAGAGGTCCTTCTTAATTACAAAAATGCAAGAAATGAAAAAGGTTTTAGAAGAATACAAAATTCACATTTTTTATATTTTGCACCTCTCCTCTTACTTTGGCTATTGATTAGGGTTAAATGGAGTAATAATTCAACTTGTATCTTTGCATAAAAGTTATAGACTTATCTCTTAGGAATCTGATTGCCTTAGCCTTCTAAAAAAATTTGATTTCTAGCTCAACGTATGGGCTAACAAGTGAAATAACTTTGAAGAGCAGTCTATCCCATGACAAAATTTATCACTTTGATTCAAAGCTTGCAACTGATTCAAAATGGTGTATTTTGACTTTAAGCCCTTCATGAAATTGTAGCTGTGGATCTTAGCTATCAAATGGGATTTGGTATGCCCCGAATTGAGGTATGGAGCTCTTGATATGGCCAATTGGTTCTGGGTTAATGGGTCAACACCCTATTTTAGATCCTATGTTGAATTTAACCCTTTAAATGGCTAAACTGTAATGGACACAATTTGTACAAATTTTATATCCCCTGTATAATTAGTATTTTGTCATGTTTCTATGCTAAATTAGATACTTATGATTGGTTTCTTGATTTAGTCAGTAATTTTGGCATTATTTTAAGTTTTTTAGTGTATCTAGAGTTTTGTAATTTGGTTTTATGTGATTCTTATGTCTTTGGAAAGCTAAAAGGAAGCTCTACAAATGTCATAAAGAGTCCTGAGCTTAGTTTAGCCATTTAGGGGGTTAAATTTAGTGTAGAAGCAAAAAAAAAAGTGTTAACTAGCTAACCCAAAATTAATCTTAGGATTTTAGCCATATTTGGAGCTCTAGACCTCAATTTAGTTCAAACACAAGCCCATTAGATAACTCAAATCCACCTCCATAACTTTTGTATAGGTTTTGTAGTGAAACTACACCATTTTTATTCAGCTTTAGGGTTGTGAAATGAAGTGACAAATTTTGTTACGAGTTGGACTACTCTGCAAGATAGTTATAATTTTTTAACCCATAAGTTAAATTAGAAATCAAATTTTTTAGCAAACTTTAGGCCATTGGATTGCTAAGAAATGAAGCTAAAACTTCTATGAAGAAATCCATGTCTAATTCTACCTCTATCTAGCCCAAGCTAGTAGCATAAGTAAAAAGAGGACTGAGCTCATAAAAAAGCCTAGGTAAGACCCAAGTGATTCATTCTTTTACGTTCTTTTCTTTTTCTCTAATTTTGTAAGACAGAGGAGCTCTACTGGGTAAGAACACCAACCTTTTCAGCTCTTCTCTTTTCCTTTTTTTTTTGTTTGTAATAATCTTATAGTGTGTGCAGTCAAACCTTTTATTCAATTTAAAGAAAATTTTGCTTCAATTCTCTAGCTTAGGAAATCTAAAGCAAATATAAAAGATTAGAGATGACTTGAAAGGGAGTAATGTTCTTTCTCTAGGAGAGCTCCTCCTTTATTACAAAATGAAAGAAATGAAAAGGTTTTGAAAGAATACTGAATTCACATTTTTATACTCTATTCCTTTCCTTTCACTTTGGCTAATAAATAAGGTTAAATAGATGCTCAATTGAACCTAGCTCTCTTCATAGAAGTTGTAGGCCCTATATATTAGCAACCTAATCATCCCAGCCTTGCTTAAAAATTCAATTCCTAGCTCAACTTATGGGCTAAAAACCAAAACAATTTTGCAGAGCAATCTAACTCGTAACAAAGTTAGTTAGTTAGATTCACAACCCTATAACTTATTCAAAATGACATATTTCGACCTTCAGCCCTTCATGAAAGTTATGGTCGTGGATCTTATCTATCCAATGAAATTTGGTTTACATTGAATTGAGTTTATGAGATCTAAATATGGTTAAAATTCTAAGATTGGTTCTGGGTCAATGGTTCAGCACTTAGTTTGAGATGTTGGGCTGAATTTGATCCTCTAAATGGATGAACTATGATAAGCACAATTTATATAAATTTATATCTCTTATAAACTTATATTTTATCATTTTTATGGGCTAAATTGGATATTTGTGATTGGTATCTTGATTTGGTCAATTTTGGAGCTTAATTGGATTAATTAAGTAATTTAGGAATATTTTAGGTTTTAGGTGTGTTATATGTGAAAATCAATTCATCTTGGATGGATGTGTGAGAAGCCCTAAGAGAGACAAAAGGACCATTCAGAAGAACTGTTCAAATCGCTACGCCTTCAGTCTGCGTCACGAGTTCGACTCCACGGCTCGAACTTATATCCGACAGAGCAAGTTCGACATCTCCTTCTTGATGATGTGTATGACCCTGGATTGTGCGATCTAGTTAGTAAAGTGCGACTAGCGATATAGAGCCCACCAGACAGAAGACCAAGTCATATCCTACCCTAACGGACAAATGGGGCCTACCTATAGAAGATAGTCTGCAGTAGCTGAAAGAGGATATTTAGTCTATATATTCTATTTTGTATATTAAATGTTGATGTAACATATTTACTGCACATGTAATTACTATTATAACCTCCTCTCCTCTATAAATATGAGGAAGGAGTCTTCTGTAAAAAAAAAGAGAGATCATCTGAAAAACAAACTGAAACTTTGCCAAAATAGAGAGGAAAAATCTAAGTGTTGTAACTTCGTAGAAATACCATTATAATAACACACTCCCATGGACGTAGGGTCCGGTGATACTTAGATTTGGTCGAATCACATTAAAAGCCCTGTGTCTTTTTTCTACTCTTTCCTCCATCTTTGTTTATTTTGCTATTTTATTACACTCGAATTGGACAAAGGTCAAAGATCTCGTAAGAATCCCCCCGTTGGTTAGAGTTTGAATCATCACCAAAATCTGATGTCAACATTCTGTAACATCTGTGGGGATCTCGCCAGTTTTGGTTCATTTTTGGCCATAATGGCTAAAGAAAGAGCCACCAGAGCCTTAAATGCACAGCCCCATCCTCTGGATGGCCATGTTTCGATAGCAAACTCATCTACTACTCCTGTTATCAGAGTAACTACTGGTGTCCCTCCAACCAGCTCAGTGCAAGCCTGGCTAAAATTGAACTTGAACACATGATGGGAGAACTGGCTAAAATTGTCACAATGTTAGCATAAGTATAGGCCCAAAACATGCAAGGGTAGGCTGAAATTGCCATACCTAAAGTTGAGCACTCCAGAGAAACTGATCAGGAGCAAACCTCAAGTCACTATTCACACGGCTAGAACAACGGACCAAACTGCCAAGTCTTTAGTCAAGGACTGAGTGGCTTGGATGTTTTGATGGGAGATCTCTTTCAAAGAGTCAAGTGTTTAGAGGAGCATCCTCAAGCTCAAAATGACCAAGGTCATTTTGGGAAGCAAACCCCATTCTCTAGAAAAATTATGGAGGAACCCCTCTCATGCAAGCTCAAAGTCCCAGCCATTCTGTTATATGATGGAGACAGTGACCCCCACAACCATCTGGACTTGTTCAATATCCAAATGGACCTTCAAGCTTGCAACCCTTTAGTCAAGTGTCGTGTGTTCCCTACTACTTTAGGTGTAGTTCCTTAAATGTGGTTTAGGAGCCTCCTGGCTCGCAACATTAGCAGTTGGAAGGAATGTCAAGAAAAGTTTATTGGCCAGTACTGAGAACTGAAGAAGCAACTTGTACCTTTGCCATCTTGCTAAGGTCTTCCAAGGTAAACATGAAACCCTACAAGACTATATGGTTCACTTCAGGCACAATGTTAACAATGTTGAGAAGCCTTTGGATGAGGCTATCCTGACTGCCATCTCAGCAGAATTCCACAGAGATGGAAAACTATTCAAGAGTTTGTACAAATCCCTAGTCAGCAACCTGGGTGAATTCCATGAGCGGGTCGTGAAATAAATTAGATAGGACGAGACTTTTGGTCCATAAAAAATCAAAATGAGTAGCTCAGCTCAGAGCAAAAAGAGGAGTAACTGTGGGAACGGGAATGGCAACCTCGAGTGCTAACTTACTAAGAAGGGTAAGGATGAACGACCCCCATTCTTAGGTCATCACAGCACCTACAATATCTTGTCAGACGCTTAGGATAAGATCTTTACAATGGAAAGGACAAAAAGGATTTCAGCCTCCACCTTTGAAGATTCCCAACAAGTCCAGACTTAACCAAGGAAAGTTTTGCACATACCACAATGAGTTTGGGCACATCACCTTAGAGTGGTCGACACTGAGAGATGCCATAGAGGATCTTATCAAAAGAGGTCGACTCTAAGACTATATTGTACAACCTTCCAGGCAGCGGCTTGGGGCTTCTCGATAGGATCGCGAGCAAGAACGATCTCCTACTATCAAGATGATCTTTTAAACTTTTGTACTCTTTTGTAAATTATGTAAACATTTTGAATATGACTATTGATTTTCAATTTTTCTTCTAACAGGTGACTCGCCTAACTGGCATCCCATTTTATTTAGGTACAAGATCGCCCCGACCACAAGATCGGTCACCCTTTTTATTTGGGCACAAGATCACCCTGGCCACAAGATTAGCCAACTTTATTTTCGTAGCTCTCATGTGAACCTTATTAATTTCACAACTCTCATGTGAATCTAATTATGTCACAACTCTCATGCATACATATCTATTTGGCCACGAGATTGCTCACTTAATAATGTTGAAACTCTCATACGCACATATCTATTTGGCCACAAGATCTGCCCAAGCACGAGATCACTCACTTATTAATTTCAGAGCTCTCATGTGAATCCAATTGTGTCGCAGCCCTCTTACGAATTTATCTTATTATTTTGTGATTCTCATACTAACTTATCTATTCACTTGGCCACAGGATTGGCCCGAGCACGGAGTCACTCTAATTCATGGACCCCTAGTGATAGGTGTTCGTAACTCATGTTATCTTTTGAATGTGTGCAGGTTGCACAAATTAGACAACACTTGCAGGAGAAACAAGAACAACAAAGAGAAATTACAGTAAGAAACTGAAGCTTTATTTATTAAGAGGCCTCAACGAGGTAAATGTATATCAGAAAGCTCTGGATATAGGCTAATCAGAATACAAAAGGGAAAACCTATGACTAAGGAGAAGGACCAGCCATGAAGGGCCATACTCTGGCTAACTGGAGCCCGTTTGCCACTAAAGTCCTCAAATTTCCTTTCCAATGCAGAATTAGTGGCAGCATTGCAACTCTTTATTTTCTCCAGCCTCCAGCTCCCCTTTTGATTCGCAGAGGAAGCACATCATGAAGCATCAAGACCTTAGCTAGCCGAATAATTGCCTCAAGACAGGGTTGAGAAGACATAGTTTGAGATCCATATGAAATCTCTCCATGTCAGTGGGGAAGTTAAACCTTTCAAACTTTCTATGCAGCAGACCATATATGCCTCCATGGAAGGGCAGAACGTTGGAAACAATGGTGGTTTATCAGGAAACTCCATGGTTTGCTCAGTATAGTAACAGAAGGGATTGCCTTTCCCTTATATAGAGCCAGGGTCGGCTCAATTGAAGGATCTAGATCTATTCCCCCATCATTTATGGCCTTAGAAAAGGCTAAGTTTGACTTAGCAATAACTGCCGAACATGTGCCATGAGAGACATGGTCTAGTATAGATGAAATGATAGTCCTAGGAGAAGACTTTGATTGATCAGAAATCAAAGAGTTTCAACTCGTAGCCCGCAACATGAGTTGAGAGTTGGGGGGCTTATATTATATGTGAAAAACGGTTCATCTTGGATGGACGTGCGAGAAGCCCCAAGAGTGATAAAAAGAACAATTAGAAGAACTATCCGGATCGCTACGCCTTCAGTCTGTGTCGTGAGTGTGACCCCTTGACTCGAACTCGTACCCGACAGAGCAAGTTCAACATCTCCTTCCTGACGATATGCACGACCCCAGATTGTACGATCCGATTAACGAAGTGCAACTAGCAACATCAAGCTCTCCAGACAGAAGACTAAGTCATATCCTGCCCTAACAGACAAATGGGGCTTGCCTGCAGAAGATAACCTGTAGTAGCCAAAAGAGGAGATTTAGTCTGTATATTCTATCTTATATATTAAATATTGATGTAACATATTTACTACATATGTAATTATTATTGTAACCTCCTCTCCTCTATAAATATGAGGAAGGATCCTTCTATAAAAAAAAAAGAGAGATCATCTGAAAAATAAACTGAAACTCTGCCAAAACGGGGAGGAAAAATCTAAGTGTTGTAACTTTGTAGAAGTACCATTACAATAACACGCTACTGTGGATGTAGTGTCCGGTGACACTTGGATTTGTTTGAACCACGTTAAAAACCCTATGTCTCTTTTCTGCTCTTCCTTTCATCTTTGTTTATTTTGTTGTTTTATTGTGCTCGAATCGAACAAAGGTCAAAGATCCCATAAGAATCCCCCCGTTGGCCGGAGTTTGGATCATCACTAAAATCCGACGTCAATAAGGTGCATCTAGAGTTTTGGACTTCAATTTTATGTGATTCTTATGTCTTTGGAAAACTAAGAAAAAGCTTTATAAATTTCATGTAGAGTCCCAAGCCTAGTTCACCATTTAGAGGGTTAAATTCAAGTAAAAGCCAAAAAAGAGTGCTAAATAGTTGACCCATAACCAATCTCAGAATTTTGACCATATTTGTATCTCCAGACCTCAATTTGATGAAAAACAAAGCCCATTGGGTAGTTATGATCCACCTTCATAACTTTCATCAGGGTTTAAAGTAAAACTATACCATTTTAATTAAGTTTCAAGGTTGTGAATCTTTATGACAAATTTTGTTATAAGATGGACTACTCTGCAATAATGTTTCAGTTTTTAATCCTTAAGTTAAGTTAAAAATCATATTTTTGAGCAAAATTAAAGCCATTGGATTGCTAAGAGATGGAACTAAAACTTCTATGAAGAAAGCAATGTCCAATTGTTTCTCCTTCTAACCCAAGTCAGCAACCTAATTAGGGAGAGAAGTGAGCTCATAGAAAAACCTAACGGAGACCTAAGTGATTCATTCTTTTAAATTCTTTTCTTTTTCTCTACTTTTGTAAGAAAGAGAAGGTTTCCTAGAGCAATAACACCAGTCTATCTCAAGTTTTCTCTTTCCTTTTATTTTTGTTGTAATTTTCTTATAATGTGTAGTTAAACCTTTTATTCAATTTAAGGGAAATTCTACTTCAATTCTCTTGTTGATTGTGAAACTTGTTTCTATTGTTAATTTATTCCTAACTTAATTTCCTTGTTTCTCTAATTTAATTCCAGGAATTACTTTGGATGATTGATTAATTGGTCCCATTAATTGATTGTTTATTGTAATTAACTGCTAACTAAACTTCTATAATCAAAATTGTTTATGGCTATTTAACTTGAGTAGCACTAAGGTTTTTGATTATGCTCTGGATCTGGTCAAATATTCTAGAGAAACATAGGGTGATTAATAAATTTGTTGTTATGGTGAGTTTGTTAATCAGACTTAGTATTTTCTGAATCTTAATGCTATTGTTTAGTTGGTTGGATCAACTAAGTAAAAAGGGTTTATTCTAGTACTAGTCTCAATTATTGAAATTAGAGAAAAAAGTAACAATAATTAATTTAGGTATTGGGCCTAATTTGATTCTTGGCTAAGCGGTTAAAGAGGAAATGAAACTTTTGTATCTATGATTAGTCACTGAATTGAATACAAGAGCCCATTAGATTAAAGCTTTTCCATTTTTGGGTTCCCCTTATACATTTAATTCTCTTATTTAAGTTTATGCCAATTGTTTAATTTCATATTCTTAGTAGATAGCCATGAAACCCTCACGTCTTTTATTCTCATGCACTAGATTAATCACCAATCCTTGTAGATCAACCTAAACTCATCCTGCTTCCAGTTAGGATAGTTCAACATCTTGTTTTTATTGGATTCGACACCCGTCAAATTTTGGTGTCATTGCCAAGGACTAATTGGATTATTTTTGTGTTTTTAGTAGAATATAGGACTTAGGATATTAACTTTGGGATTAAGCTTTAAATTCTACATATTTTCCTTTACTTTCACCCCCCTTGTGCATAGTTTTGTCAAGTTATAGGTGTTTTCAAAGTCTTAAACTTCATATACATCCAAAAATCTGAAATAGTATCAAATTATCGAATTAATCTAATTAAGTTTCAAAATTGACCAAATCAAGAAATCAATAAGAAGAATTCAATTTAGCACAAAACCATAGGCAAAAGATGAAGTGGAAATGGATATAATATATTTAAATTATGTCCATTGAATGTGCACGCCAACCAAGGATAGTGCCAACCAGATTATATGCCATAAGGATCTAAGGAGCTTTGTGTTATGCATGACAGGCTCTCACACAGCCTAGAAAATGTTTTTCAGACTCCTCCACCTCTCAAACATTCCGGGCTTCAATAGATTCACAAACGTGCCACAGATCTTAATGGATTAGGCCTCTCAAAATATTTGTTGTCCAAAAAATTGGGCTCATCAGCCCAAAAGTCTTATCCTAGAAGGACCAAGTCGTATAGGTAAAACTTGTTGGGCAAGAAGTCTTAAACCTCATAAGTACTACGTAAGTCACATTTACTTGAAGCACTACGATGATAATGTATTTTATGACATCATTGATAATGTTAGCCCAAAGTTTTTAAAACATTGGAAAGAGTTCATTAGATGTTAGCAAGATTGGAGTTCAAAATGTAAGTATACTCAAGCAAAAAAGACAAAATGAGGGATATCGACCATCATTTTATGCAATTCGCGACCAAACTTATCTTACCACAAGTATTTACTGGAACCCAAAAACAAAGAGCTCAATGACTAGACAAAGTCCAACATGGAGTTTCATGTCCCCGACAAATCCCTCTTCTTCGCTGAAGATCAAACTGAGGCATAGGGAGTTCAAGAGGATGAACCATCTTTTCAACTATCAGTCTAACGTATACAAAGTATTCTAGAGCACAAGTACCACCTCATTAGGCAATGACTATCTATAATATGCATTTATCCATGCAAATGCACCAATGCAAAAGCCAATCTCAAGAGGGCAGTCTAGCTGGACGATGTCCGGATTAAAACCAACAAGAAATTGAATCCCGTTCATATGCAGGTAGTCCCCAGCTAGGACAATAAGACATTCAACATCGTGTTTAGAATGTACCACATTGTTGACTTCCTGTAAATACTTTTGGTATGAAGAGTTTGGCCTTGGATTATATAAAATGATGGTCGGTATCCCTCCTTTTATCTTCTCCAAGTAAGCGTACTTACAATTTGAATTCTAATCTTGTTGTCTTTTAATGAACTCTTTCTAATGTTTTAAAAAACTTTGGACTGACATCATCAATGATGTTTGAAAATGCATTATCATTGTGGTGCTTCATGTTGATGTGACTTACGTAGTATTTATGAGACCTGAGACATCTTAACCAACAAGTTTTACATGTATGGCATGTTCCTTCTACAATAAGATTTTTGGGCCGGTAAGCCCTGTTTTCTGGACAACCAATATTTTGAGAGGCCCAATCCATTAAGATTTGTGACGGGTTTGTGAATTTGTTGAAGCTTGGAAGGTTCGGAGGTGGAGGAGCTTGAAAAAAATTTTTGCGCAAGCTTGTCGTGGCACAAAACAACTTTTCGAATCCTCAAGGCATATGCTCTAACATGGCATTATCCTTGCTTGGCACATACAATGCGTCTACATTATTTCATTCCGTTGATTGCTTCGAGCATCAGACTTATATTTGCCTCATTCCTTGTAATCACCATATTTGGAAATATACTCTTTGACTGCAAAGGAGTTGTGGGCCGCCTGTGCATTGGGATGAAATAAGTGATTTTTGTTGGTGCTATTCCTAATGTCTCTAAACAAATGTGAGCCTAACTCCAATTCCTAAAAAGTACTTTATAAGGAGGAGGATTGCCTAACACTTATAAAGAGCTTTTTTATACCACAACAAATTGATGTGGGACATATTAACACACTCCCTTCACGCCTAAGATTGAATAACTGGAGTATGCAGTTTGCAGAAATGAACATACTATGGGTGGAGAAACAACAAAAGGATGGCACTCTGATACCATATTAAGAAATGTGAGCCTAACTCCAATCCCTAGAAGGTACCTTATAAGGAGAAGGATTGCTCAATACTTATAAAGAGCTTTTTTACACCACAACTAACCGATATGGGACATTTTAACACACTACCCTCATGCTCAAGATTGAACAATTGGAGTGTGAAGTTTGCAGGAATGAACACACTACGGGTAGAGAAATAGCATAAGGATGGCGCTCTGATACCATCTTAAGAATGGAAAATAAACATTTTGAATATACTACTCTTTATTCATCTAAATGAATTACATAAGTTTATATCATAGAGGACTCTGCTTTCATGCCAAAAATGTGAAGTACAATTTAGCAAAACAAAAATGAGCTACCTATGCCTAGCTGTATAATAGAAGGCTAAACAACATAACATAAATCATGAAAATAAAAACAAAACTGTTACACTATATTAACACATCAAAAATTCTAAGACTACACCTCAAGATGGAGCATATAGATTATGGATGCCCATCTTGCTTAGAATAGCATGAAACTGAGTGAAATGAAGAGCTTCAGTGAAGATATCAGCAAGCTGGTTTTGTGTTCTAACATGTAGGGCTTTAAGCATGCCTGCTTGTATTTTCTCCCATACAATGTGGCAATCAATTTCAATATGCTTGGCACATTCATGATAGATAGGATTAGCAGCAATATGGAGGGTAGCCTGATTGTCACAAAATAATAGAGCTGGGCTAGGATGAGAGACTCCCAAATCTCTAAGTAAAGATAATAACCAAACAAGCTCACAAGTGGTGTTGGCCGTAGATCTATATTCAGCTTCAGTTGATGATCAAGACACAATCTGTTGCTTTTTTTATTTTCAAGAAACTAAAGAAGAACCAAGAAATACACAGAAGCCAAAAATAGACCAGTGTGTGTCTAGACACGTTGCCCAATCTGAATCTGCAAATGCCTTTAGTTGTGTTTTTGAATATAAGGGAAAGAAGATTCCCTAACCTTAAGTACCTTTGATATACTACAAGGCACGAAGTGTTGTAGCTAAATGCGAAGCTCATGGAGCTGCCAAGAACTGACTAAGTCTATTTATTGAATATGTGATGTCAGGTCGAGTAATCATGAGATATAAAAGTTTCCCAATTAATCATCCATAGGTTGTAGGATCTGGAATTAAATCACCATCTTCTTGAGAAAGTTTTAGATTAGGTTTCATTGGAACAAGAATTGCTTTGCAACTCAAATAGCCAGTCTCTAACAGTAATTCCAAAGTATATTTTTGTTGACAAATGGAGATCCTTGTTGCTAATCTTGCAATTTCCAGACCCAAGAAATATTTTAGATGTCCCAAATCTTTCATCTTGAACTTAGAATTAAGGATTGATTTTAAATTATTCACAGCAACCTGATCATTGCTTGCAATGATAATATCATCAACATATACCAAGAGAGCCAAGAAAGAGTTGCCATGTTGCTTGGTAAAGAGAGAATGATCATTAGCTGATTGTTTAAAACCTCCTGTGATAAAGAAACTTGAGAATTTGTGAAATCACTAATAGGATGCTTGTTTAAGACTAAAAATGGACATATGTAACCTACAGATAGCTTTAGGAGGAAGATGCTCCCCCTTCTGATGAACATAACTAGGAGAAATTGTCATATAAACTTCTTTAACAAGGTCATGAAGAAGAAAAGCGTTAGTGACATCAAGTTGAGTAAGAAACCAACCATTGACAATAGCCTGGGAAAGTAAAACTTTAACAGTTACAAGCTTTGGAACTGGAGAAAAAGTATCTAGTCTAATAAGTTAATACCTTCTTATTGTGTATATCCCTTAGCAACAAGACAAGCTTTATGGCATTCCAATGTTCCATGAGCTCAAAATTTAATTTTATATACCCATTTATAGCCAACCAGATGTTTCCCAAGAGGAAGAGAAACAATAGACCAGGTCCCATTACTTTCCAAAGTTTCTAGTTCAACATTCATGGCACAACACCACTCTGGAGATTCAATTCCTTGGGCAAACTCTGAGGTTTAGATTGAGTCGTAATGGCTAAGGTAAAGTTATGATGAGCAGGGGAGAGTTTTTGGTAGCTAAGGAAAGAAGATATAGGATAAACACAAGAAGTTGGTGAGGGGTTAGATTGATTGGTTGCTAAATAGCAATAATAATCTAACAAGTATGCAAGAGCTTTAGAAATATGCTTTAGACTAGTGACTGAATGATCAGGTGAGGTAGGGTCAGATCGAACATTGAGTGTAGAATCAGGTCATGCATCAGAGGTAGGGTTAAGTCGAACATGAGGTTTAGAAGGTGGAATTGGAGTAGAAAGCTCAGAAGAAGATGGTGTTATAGGCATTTTCTGGTGCCATGTGAAATGGGCTGGCAAATGCCTAATTATAATTAAAAGGGTCTAAGTCACCCAGGCCACTCAGCTAGCTCTCTGCCCTCTACCTTGCTACCTCACATGGTCGCATCCTCAGCTAGCTCTCTACTCTCTACCTTGCTACCTCGCATAATTGCATCCTCAGCTAGCTCTCTGCCTTAACTAGCTCCTCCTAGCACTTAGCCTCAAAGGAAGGCTTCAGCACCTTTTTAGCAAATGTCAACTCATTGGACCCACCCACAGAAAGTGACCTGCAGTAGCCAACTTATAGAAGCCTAAGATATCTTTTACATTTATTATGTGATGTAACATATTTATAATTTATTAAATTATTTGTACTCTTTACTTCTACAAAGAAAGGGAGATGCCATTGTATGGGGGGACTCTCCCGAGGGAATGTATGCGAAAAACTCTGTAAAAATGAGGGGAGCCATGAACATACACTGATATCCTGTAACTTTCATTGATAAATAAAATCAGCTGTGGACGTAGGGTCCGGTGTCATCTGGATTTGGCTAAACCACGTTAAAAAATCCTGTCTTCCAGATGTTATTCTTCTTCTTCTTGCTACCTACATCTATCTATTCTATTTTCAACCAATTTGTGCCTTGAGGTATTAAGAACTGTACGATTGACTAGATTTTGGTGTCAATATTTTGACGTTAGAAGGAAGGCCTCATCTGCTTTTTAGTTGATTTTCTGCTCAATTGCATTTAAACTTAACTACAATAGTTGGAAGAAGTCTTGCCGCAGCATTACTTCCTTTGTCTCCTTTCATTTTTTGAGTTCATGGAAAGGTAAAAATATATATTGGGTCTTTTTGGCACTGTTTCTGGAGAAGGATATATTACTCCGCGTGAAAATATTAACAAACAGTTGAAAGCATTCCTATGACAAGTGTTACGGTGCTTGTTATAGGAATCACTACAGGAAGTTGTGATAGCAGCATTCAAATAGCCTTAATCATTTAGCTTACGATGACCGAAATCTGAAACGGCATCTACGAAAACCCTTGGAACTCTCTTCTTTTCATGTTATTCTCCATTCACGTATGCCTTCGTTTCTTGAGGTCGAAAATGTTAGCGCCTCTTGCCTATCAGCCGCCGCATCAAAACTTTAATTTCTGTTGACTGTGTTACCATGTGGGTTACTAAACCCGATGGCCGAATAGTCATGTTAAAACCTTATGAGGATTCGTTAACCTATTTCTTCCCTTTGTGTTATTAGCATCAAGGATCTGACAAAGAAACGACTGGTGACTTAGAAACTAAATGTTGATCTTGCACCGCTTCACAACATCTAGGTTTAGCATTGGACTCGTGCACGCCAACCATGCAGTAGCTAGGACAATGAGTCCACACAAGCCTGTAGCGAGCCATGTAGCCACCGGACTTGACGAACGAAGATTGCACGATAGACTTGCAGCGAGCCAAAGACCAGTCTGCACAGCAGCACCGCTTCGAGCCTGGTTACGAGCATGATGTTGGGCTCACTCCTGGTGGCTACACATCGAGTCAAAATACAGTCTTGATCCAATGGCGAGACGATGCAACAACCGTGTGGTCCCGGATCTGAAAACAGGTTCACAGCCATACAAATGGCCGAACACAACCATCGACTCCATTGGTTGAGCTTCTGTGAGCCGAAGCAGCAGTTTCATTCTGAACTAGCTCTCTGGCCTCACGAGTGGTTCTGTGCTCGATCATGCAGTGTCCACATCCAGAGTTAAGCTCCTGTGCCTAACCACACAACCTTGGCCCGACGATGAGATCAAGCCTTGGCCACGCGATCGGGCGAGTTTGAGTAAGTAACTCACATAACCATACATTACCCGGGTTCAAAGCTAAGCTACACTTGGACTGGGTTCATTCTAACCTGACCATAGCAGCGTGGTGTCAAACTCATGCATACAGTTTTAACGGTAATGCTCGCATTCAAGCTATGCACTGACGATCTAACAACAAGCTCACACTAGCAGCATCGTTCTTAACCTGTTCCTGGACGTGTGAACGCTCCCGAGTCGTGCAGCAACTGGGTGTCGCCATGCAACGACTCAATTTTGGTGCAGGACATGGGCAGCGGCAACAACAGCTGTATTCTAAGCACGAGCATGATGCAGGTTCACACTACCATGCAACAAGATAACTCGGAGATGGATTTACACCATTATGTAGTGACTCACATCAATGACAAATCTACAACAGCTTGGAGCAAGCCCAAGCTTAGTTCGTGATGAGCCCGGATAGTCATACAGCACTCATGTTCGGCGTGGGGGCTCACAAGCAGATATGCAGGGCCCATGTACATGCAACAAGCCAAAGTCATTATACAACTTCACGTGATCAGCAATAACTCTTGTTAACGAATTCATGGTCTCCATGCAGCCTCTCCCGGCATCAATGCGCACAAATCACAGTTGAAGCAGGCCTCGCATCCATGCAGCTTGGTGCGACTAATAAGCAGCTTGCATTCCTATTGTCCTGAACAGCCAAGAGAAAGCTAATCCATGCAACTCTTGCATGGTCGAAACATAATAAAGAATTAAAGTTGCACTTCCACAACCAAACCTTGATCTACAAAGCAAAGTACAATATGCAGAAAGAGAAATAAAGTGCGATTGCACAGAACTCATCTACAGATAACAACATCCAAGGCGTGCAACAGTGCAAAATCCTTATATACAGACCTCGCGTCTAAATAATGTGCTAGCCATGCATAGAATTCTTATGCGGGCCAAGGGTCAAATAATTATCTCATGTCCAAGTAATGCGCTAGCCATGTGTAGAATTTTTGCATGAGCCATGTCCATGTAATGTGCTTGCCCCACACAGAATTCTTGCGTGGAATGATCTTACGTCTAAGTAATGTGCTGGCCACACAAAATTCTTGCACAGGTCAGGGGCTCGACAAACATTTTACGTCCAAGTAATACGCTAGCCTTGTGTAGAATTCTTATGCTAACCACGTTTAAGTAATGTGCCCGGCCCCGCACAGAATGCTTGTGTGGAATGACCCTGTGTCCAAGTAATGGGTTAGCCATACATAGAATTCTTGCGTAGGTCAAGGGCAAAATAATTATCTCATGTCCAAGTAATGCGTTAACTACACGTAGAATTCTTGCACGAGCCGCGTCCAAGTAATGTGCTAGCCCTGCATAGAAATTTTGCGTGGACGAACTCGGGGCCTCATGTCCTAGTAATGCACTAATTACATGCAGAATTCTTGCATGAGCCAGCATGAATGATCGACAGTACAACACATATCCTTTAAATGGAATTTCATTAATTCAAGCTAATTGGCTCAAATTTCTTATGTCAAAGACTGACTATCCTGATATATATTGTACACAACCATTATTGAATTTTGATTTTATAGGGGTAAAATATGTTGCCTATGGTGACCAATTAAACTTCCTATACAGCGGTCACAAAACGCAGGACTAGTGTAGGCCCCTCAAACCACGAGAGGCTCCCTCGCAGAACAAATGATTGATGCCACATTATTAAAACTAGAAATTTCTCCAACATCAGGAGTTGTGAAAACTAGAGTTTGTTTATTCTTCATTCAGTCATTGGAAGAGTATACAAATCCCCCTTTACAAGGCTGCCTTCACTATTAATATCCCCAGGAGTGATTTAGTTAACCTGTCAATTGCAGCAAAGTCTATGGAATTACACATTCATGTTTTGCATGTTACTCTTGACGTTGATTAGACAAATCTCTCTATGGCCAAGAAACTAAGGATAATAAATGTTAGTGACATTTGGACTACCACCAATTGGCTTCCACTA
>JANHAO010010349.1:0-17748 GCA_026873985.1 Saraca asoca
TACAAAAGATCTACATTAGATTTAGGATTTTATTTTGATTTTTATAGGATCTTTTGTAAGTGAATTTTTCACAATTTAGCTCCAAATAATTTTCATAAAATATTTTTCAAAATGAGGTAGAATTATGATTATGAAATGATATTATTTTAAGAAATTTTCAATCATCGTTTCATTTATTCTTCATTTTATAAAAATCATTTTTCACTCTGCGAATCGATTCACGAATCGATTCAGTCAAGTTAGTCAAGTTGTAACTTATCTAAAATCACTTACAAATAGATTCACGAATCAATTCACTAACAGAAAATTAGTTATTCTGTTACAGTCAGTTACAACTATTCTGTTCTATATATGCCTTCTTCACCTCATTTTATTTCATAACTACATGCTAACTAATTCAAAGGAGTGCGAAAAACCTCTCTCTCATCTCTTCTACCTCTACATCTTTGATTTAGATTGATTAAAAGATCTTGGAGCCCTTTTGTGTTGGATTCACATAGATTAATTGAGATCAACATCTCAATTCTCTGGTTTTGTATTCTAAACCCTTATCTCAGTTTTTTTTCCTTTAAGATTTCTGGTGTTAGAAATCTAGTTTCTAGGTTCAGAAGAGCCCAGTTTAATTCTTCTAGATTGGCAAGATCCTTGTTTAATTCTTGTGTGTTTAGGTTTGCAAAAAAAGCCCGTAAAATCTTGTAGGTTAGCAAGAAGCCTGTAAAGTCTTGTGTTATAAAGTTAGCAGTTCAGAAGCCCAGTTAAATCTTGATGTTTTGATTAATAGAAGTTGTGATCCGGTTAAGGACTATCCCAGTGAAGTAGACTTGAATTGCGGTTTCAATTCAAGTTAAACCACTTAAAAAATCTATGTCTCTTGATCTTTATTCTTTATTGCACTTTTATTTTATAGTTTCTACAATATTGTTTACTGCATTATTGCATTGTTATTCTTGCTACATTGCTGATTTATTTTGTGAGTTAATTCATCTTAATCTTAAACAAATCAGCTACAATAATTATCTTTATAATCTTTCTCTTGAATCTGTCAAAGAAACTAATGTAGCTGTGCAACTCATTAAAAAGAATCCAAAAATAGATCCAACGATCTAAAGGGAAAGATCCAATTTTTATCTGAGACCTCACAATTGTGTAACAATTCAGGGACTGATTTGTTTAGGTTTTCTGGTAGTCAAGTTTATGTCCCAAGTTGGTCAACCTAGTGCTAATATTCATTCAACTTGGATTTCAACCTTTGCCCTTGTTTAGTAACTATTTCCTTCCTTAACTTAGGTGTCATTCATCTAAGGCCATCCATCTGACAGCTAGAGGCTAATTTAGGCTATGTCATTTACCCCCTCCTCTCTGACGGATATGTCACTTGATCAGCTCAATGATCTTCTGTCTTCTCAGCCAACTATCTTTTACTCATTGCAAGCACTCATAATTAAGTTACCTTCCTAAGATGTCTCGAGATTTGCTAAAGTCATGTCATAATGAGGATCATCATCCGAGCCACTCATCTCGATCCTTACAAGCTATTGGATCTTCCTCTTCTTCTTATAAATTTTGGACCAATCTTTCTAGACAACACTTTTGTGTTTTAAGTTCAAAGCTTCCACAATTTTGTTGTTGTCATTCTTGATTTTCTGGCAACTCTTCATGCTTTTAGGTTACTCTTTCATGTTTCTCTATAGGTAACTTCTACATTTCACCACTTTTCCTATTTTTTAGTTTTTTTCTTCCTTTTCTGCACCTAAAACCATGCTGGTTGTAGTGGTTCCACACCTTGGTGTTGCTACTTGCTTGAGTCTATTGATCTACCATCAAATCTAGCTGAAGGAACTAGTGCCTTATAAGACTCTCAGCCTACCTGAGCTTTATTTCTTCATTTCTTCCCCTTCTACATGAATTCCCTTTGTTTTTTGCTTGATTGCCATTATTACCTTCTCACTTGTTCTAATTGTGTTTTTGAAGGTGGTCTTCAATTTTGCACTTACCCTTTTCATGTACGGAAAATCAGGCAATCCTATTGATCTATTTTTTACTCTAAGTCTTCATCTGACCTCAGGAAGTATTCTTTCGAAATCATTGTTTATCATTTCATGCTATCAATCCATATGCTCATGGCTGACCAATCTTAAGACAAGAATAGAAACAAATGAGCCTATTTGATTAATATTGTTTTAGACAACTTAAAATGGATTAATCCAGATGTGAAAATAACTGTGGCTTCTAATGAATGGTGAGATTCAGAGGTTATTTGTGAGCTAAAGAGAGTTCATATTCTAAGCAAGTCCATTAAAAGGATATCCTTCTAACCCGCCGAAGCAGATAAATAAGCATGCAGCTATGACACTTCATCCTTTGTGATGTCTTGCAGGGATATAGTTGATCGTCTACATGTTTCCCCTTTTTTCTCTATGTTTTTAGCAAACGTCCTCCATGCCTTAAATATTTATTCGACCCAACTAACTTGGAATACCTAGGTTTTCTTGCTCTGCTTCTAGGTGTTGAGCATCTAGTTGTGTCTTATCCCGACCAAAGCATCTTTCTTCTTTTTCTTTATATACTCTTAACAAAAGCTTGGGGGTTGTATTCACTTCATTTAGCATCCAGATTAGGTCTTCATAGAGAACAGGCTTACTAGCATGCAATCCTAGAAGTATTCTTTTCAAAGTTTAAACGGCCAAAGGGTTTCACCCTTTTTTCTTCAAGATGGGGAATGCTTTACCTAGCAAAATGGTTTACTCCTATGAAGCAACCCCAAATCTTGAAGACTTTTCCAATGATAAGTAAGATTTCATCATTCGGCTTTTGGCATTAGGGCCTTTCAATGCCCAATCTATTGTTCGTATGTACTTAACTCTTACTTTTTTGTCTTTATGTTTTGTATTTTTTGTTGGCCATTTTCTTTTTCCCTTCAAATTGTTGGTTGATCAAGGACATCAATCAAAGATGGATCCTAAGCATTGAAAGGAGATTCATACTCGAGCTTTAGTAGAAAAGAAGTTTATTATTCTGTTGACCACACAAATCCAGACCCTTTGCTGACTACTAAGGCCATAGGTGGTCCCCTATCTCCTGATCGTCCAAAACCTTCATCTGGACATATGAAGGCCTTATCATCACACAACAACAAGACCCTTTCTAAGGACTCCTCAAAGGGCAAGGGTAGGAGTTTTTCAGAAGTGTCAGCTTCTGCTGCTAAGAGAATAAAAGTGGGTGCCTAGAGGCAGTTTCTCTAGGTCAACATCCCTAAGGAGAATATGCTCCACTTTAATACCATAAACAACCTATAGTATAAGGATGTTGATTAAAGCTATTTATTGTGGAACCAACTGCTCCTTCCTACTAATCAAGATTGGAATGAGGAGTTTATAAAAGATCATAGTTCTATCCACCTTTTGAAATCCTCTATAGCCCAGATCATTCTCTTGGTTACCTTTATCCTTGCCACCATACCAACTTTGGCTCAAACAAAGAGGGAGCTTATAGAGAATAACTTAAGCATCATGGAGAGCCTAAAGATAGATGTTGAGGCCAAGGCTAAGGAGTTGGCCAATTGTGACAAGAGTATCTTTGACCTAATGAGTCGTATTGCTGAGCTGGTGAAAGAGCGGGACTCTTTGTCCGTGAAGTGCGAGGAGCTAGCAAGATAACTTTCTTTAAAAGCCCAGGAGCTAAGGGCTAAGCGACAGAAGCGAGAGGAGGATGAAGTGGCCTTTATAGAGAAACTTTGAACTACTACCACAGAGGCTGAAAAGCTTAGCTATTCGATGTTTGAAATCAGATTCATAGAGACCATTTGGCAGATCAAGATCTTTCACCCTAACTTGCCCATTGGCACTTCCAAGCTTAACAAACACAAGAGCTTAGAAGAGCTTGTTGAGAATTTAAAGTAGGCTTAGTCGCTCTTATTTTGTTGTTTATCCTTGCCTTCTTGCTTTCCTTTTTTATATATATGTAACTTGCTTCCTGATTGATTGACCAATGCAATGAAGTATATTTTGTTTTTCTTGTTGACTCTAATTTTCAATAGGCTTTTTATTATGCTTTCTCTTTTTGTGTTTCAACTTCTAACGATCATTCGTTTGGGCCTTCAATGGACTATTTATTATGCTTTCTCTCTTTGTGTTTTGTCAATGAGAATGGATTTTATATTACTTTGACTTCCAATGGGTCATTTGATTGAGGCTCCATTACATTTTTTTTTTATTATACTTTCTATTTTTGTGTTTCATTGATGAGAATGGACTTTACATTACTCTAGCTTCTAATGGGTCATTCAATTAGGCATTTCTCCCCCACTTTTGTTCTTTTGAGTTTGTCTTTCTATTATCTCATTCTTATATCTAGTAGAACTATAACGCCATAAAGGTTGTTCATTTTTACAATGGCAAGGGGACTGCTCGATATTTATAATGCCAAGAAGACTACTCAGTCTTTATAATGCTAAGGAGACTACTCGATCTTATAATATAAGTATCATTTATGAAAATTTTAATTTCTTTTTCATTTTGCATTTCACTTTGTTCTGATCACATGACTTGTCACTCACGATATTCATACTTGCATGCAGTACAACTTTAGGTGTATCACATTTCATGTTTGTAAAAGGGGTTCCCCTTCAATAGTCTCTAAGCGATAAGTGTTGTTTAATAAGTTTTTTCAAACTCTAAGTTGTCCCCATGATGCTACTAGCTTACCTTCAACCTACACCTTGTGTGGTCTGTTTGCCCATAGGAGAACTAAAACTCCTTCTGCAACTTCTTTACTCTTGATCTTTTTATTTACAATGTTGGTGACTTTCACCTTATAGCATTTGTTACAAAGTTGAACCATTTCTCTTGTCTCTAATAGCATATCTAGTTCTTATTTTCTTTTTTCTTCACTCTTGCTATTCACAATGCTCCCTCCAATTGAAATATTGTCCAATTCAATTGCAAGCATAGCCTCACTCCCATATACAAGCATAAAAGGGGTCTCTTTAATGGCTAAATGAGTGGTGGTTCTATATGACCATAGGACACATGATAGCTCCTTAACCTACTTTCTTTTAGCTTTATCCAATCTCTATCTAAGTCCTTCTAGGATGATCCTATTTGCTAGCTCCACTTATTCATTGGTTTGGGAGTATTCAATGGACACAAATCTTTACTTGATCCCTAACCTTAGTTAAGAGTAGATGAGATATGTGCTTATGTAACAAGTGTGTAGTTGTGAATATAACTTTAGCAAAAATTTTGAAATTTGCTGCTAGCAAATTGCTTTGTATTATCATATATGATTGTTATTAGGAGGCCATACCTAAAAAGAGGTGTTAGTGATTTTTCTATGCTAAAGTGGTGTTTTTAAGAGGTTTTACTTGCAAATGATATTTTTCCAAACAAACTTTTGTACATTGTTAAAGTTATGGTTGCAAGGGGCTCTGCCTCTATGCATTTGGTGAAGTAATCGACCGCTATCACCACATACTTTAGCTGACTAGGAGCTATTGGGAATGGTCCCAACAGATCTATCCTTGATTGGTCAAATGTCTAAAAGGTAATAATAGGCATTTGGTTTGTCACAGGCTATCTCTGGATTTTGGCAAAATTTTGGCACTTCTCGCACCTTTGCATAAGTTTGAGTGCCTCCTTTTTCATCTTGGGCCAAAAATATTCCCAACTGAATGGCTTTTAATGATGGGAGTGAAAAACCTTTCTTATACAATTGTCCCCCTTCCAAGAAAAAATGTGATGCTCCTCTTTCAACTTTCTTAGCTTCTTTCTTACTCTTTTCTAATCATCCTCCTTTTACCAATGCCATGATCGGAGTTAGCCAAGACTCTTCCTATTCCATGCGCATTATTTCATCCATGCAAAGGGATTGTAGTGTTTCTAGTGTTACAGTTCTATTGTTTATTACTGCCTTAGCACTAGCCAAATTGGCCAGTGCATTTGCTTAATCGTTTTCTTCCATAGAAATTCTTGTCAACTTATAGCTGAATTCTTTCAATAGGTTTTTTGCTATACCAGCATATCTCACCAATGTTGGCCCTTTAACCTTATAATCTCTTCTAACTTGAGCGATCACCAACTAAGAGTCACTCTTGATTTTTAACAATCCTATCTGTCTTACTAGTTTTAGCCTTGTTGTTAATGCTTTACATTCTACTTGATTGTTTTTTTTTTTTGCCTTAAAGTCAAACTTTAATGAATACTCCATGACTAAATTTGCAAGCCCTTCTAAGATTACTCCTATCACGCTATCCTTTTCATTTGACGAGTCACCAATGTACAGTGTCTACACTTGGCCTCCCGGATCAGCCTCTTCTCTCTTTATCATCTCAACCACAAAATTGACTAACACCTATGCCTTTACTACTTTTCTAGCTTTGTAAATAAGCCTGTATTCAAAGAGCTCCACTACCCGTACTACTAATCATCCAGTGAGATCAAGCTTGTGTAGTACTTGTCAAATCAGGGTGTCTGTTTGAACGACAATTTGATGGCTCTGAAAGTAGGGCTTTAACTTCCTAAATGTCATTAATAAGATGAAGGCTAAATTCTCAATTTGTTGGTATCTTGTTTCAGCCTTGTGTAATGTGTGACTTGTAAAGTACATTGGTTTCTATTCTTGTTCGACTTCTTGAATGACTACTAAGCTTATCACTTTCATGGTTGTTATTAAATATAAATATAATGTTTCTCTAGAATCCGATTTAGAAAGTACGGGTGGTGTCATCAAGCACCCTTTTAGCACTTAAAAAGCTTTTTCATAGCTATTAGTCCATTCAAAATTTAACATTTTTAAGCAACTTAAAGAAAAGAGCAAGTTTATTAGCTGACCAGGACATGAAATGTATAAGGGTTGCAATCTTCCCATTGAATGCCTGCACCTCCTTTATAGTTGATGGGCTCTTCATGTCAATGATAGCTTGACATTTGGATGGCTTTGCTTCTATGCCCCATTCGATTAACATGAATCCAAGGAATTTTCTGGCCTTCACCCGAATACACACTTCTTCAGGTTCAAGCTCATTTGGTTCTTCCTCAAAATTCCAAACATTTCCTTTAGATCGGCCTAGTGCTACTTCAAGCTTCTTGACTTAATTAACATGTATTCGACATAAACTTCCATGGTCCTACCTATTTGTTCTAAGAACACCTTATTCATCATTTTCTAACACATTGCTCATGTGTTTTTTAGTCCGAATGGCATCACTTTGCAGTAGTAAGTCCATTGATTAGTTATGAATGTTATTTTATCTTCGTCATCAGGGTGAATTCTAAGCTTATTGTACCTTGTAAATGTGTCCCCAAAGCTAAGGATTTTGAATCCAACAACACTATCAACTAACTAATCAATGTTCAAGGAGTGGGTACAAGTCTTTTGGCCATGCCTTGTTCAGATCTATAAAATCCATGCACATCATCCATGCTTGGTGGCCTTTTTTATGAGGATTATGTTCACCAGCCATATGGTGTGTAGGACTTCTTTGATGAATCTTACACTCAATAACTTTTCCACTTCCTTTTTAATTACTTTCTACCCTTTCACTTTGTGGCTCTTCTTCTTTTGCAGCATAGGTTTAATGCTAAGGTGGGTAGATAGTCTATGTGTCAGAAGCCAGTAGCTCTTTAACTAAAATCATGCGACACATGATGCCAACTCTTGGCTAACATGCCAACCTTCTAATAAATTTGAGCTACACTTGGATAGATATTTGAGGCATTTATGATTCTATCAGCCATATAACCAAAATCTCATGCATAATAAGTCTACAAGCTAATATGAGTGTGTAGTCAAAACATTAGTGTATATTAAGTCTCAAAGAACGTGCCACACAAGAAGCCTCTAATGCATATCAAAAAAGGACTTTTTTAAAAATAAGGAAAGGAACAAATCCATTTTATTAATATATGCCTCATTATATAGTTTTAAGTATGTAGGGGGAGTACCTCTAAGCTCCACACTCTAATCCCTAGCCTGAGTCATAGTGCCCACCTAGTCACTGGGCACACCCCCTTATAGAGCATTCTAAGTAGAAGCCCTAATTGTAGAAGTAGACATACTTTTTTCCAATTGACATAAGAACTTTTCTCCTAGCTTATAAGTGTTCTAATGCACCATTATGTATGGATGCAAAGATAAAAATGCAAGGATCACATCCATGTACTTTTCTACTTATACTGGACAAATTATTAATGCTTAAAAGATACAAATACCCCCAAAGTGGGAAAAATTCAAAAAAATAATCTACAAGTGCATTTGCTACCAAATTCGCATCACAAGGCCTCCTCTTCATGCTTGATTTTTATGCCAAGTTTTATCTAAAACCAAGCACATTTGCTGATTGAATTGATTCACAAGGCTGACTTGTGACATTCTCCCCCACTTCAAATGTCAATGCCCTCATTGATGCCTCAATCTGACATAACTTCCATGAAGGTTTCTCCTTTCAAGCACTAGCTTCTTGAATCTTCATATGGGTCTTCAGCTTGCTCTACTCAAACTACTTCCTCGATTGCTCTACTTGTCTCTTTGAGCAAACATCATTTGAGAGGCTTTAATGAATGGCACTCTCAACTTGATATAGCTTTTAGGATTGTCATCAGTCTGCTACTCCTTAGCTCCTCCCTAGACTACCTTTTGGCACTGTTGCCGTGAACTTACACCATTGCACGTTTGATTTCCCTCTACAATGATGATGTTGCCTCTGCACACTTTATGTTTTACCTATATAGACTTAACTTCATTGTCCCGACACAAACTCATGTGTCACTGTCTCCATAGCTCTCCTGACTCTATCTCCTCTGCAACTTCACCTATCCCACTGCCTCTATAGCATTTGGGTTATTACCTCTGTAACTTATGCTTGCCCCACTACTTCTACAACTTGCAATACATTATCCCCACATAGCACTTGATTTAACTTACTACCTCTATAGCTTAAGTCTGTGCTACCTCCATAACTTGTGCACCTACTTGGTATTTTGGACATCTACTGATAGATAGCCTCACATCTAGTTATCCATACCATCGATGTGAGAGACACAAGTCTAATAATAAAATATTTTACTCATTTAATTATTCTCTTACTAAGTTTTTTAAGGTCCAACCTTATTGATCTCAGCTATGTTATTACATATTTATAGTGTAGTGTTAATTGGAATCATTATGGAAAATTCTGCATTATTTGGCTTTGCTGAGTAGTTTCTGTATTCTGGCTATAACTTGAGCTACGGTTGTCCAATTAATGTGATTCTTATCTTGTAGGAAAGCTAAGATGTAGCTCTACCTTCATGGAGACTCCAAGGCTAAATCTCACAATTGGTTATCTGAATTTGGAGTTAAAGTCAAAACTAGAATGCTGCCTTAGCCTATCTCGAGCAGCCAGACCTCTAAGCATTCATTAGGCCATATCTAGAGCTATACAAGTTCAAATAAGGTCAAACTAAGCCAAATGGAAGCTAAGACACAAAGCTACAGCTTTCATGAAGACTTCTAGACCTAAATCCATCAAATTGGCTATGCAAATAGAGTTGCAAATTAGAGGTAGAATGCTGATGAATTGGGCCCCTACAGAATTGGATTTTTAAGCCCCAATTGGCATGAAGCTTGAGCCCAATGGACCATTCCTTACACCAGCTCACACTCAACCAGCTAGAGGTCATTAAATCAGTGAAAAACTAGAGAATGCAATTTGCAATAGGCAATTCATGCAAAGGGAGTGGCAGCAAGCAACCAGACTACACCAGCCATCATGATTGCCTACTCCACTAACTAGTAGCTAGCTTCTCTTTTCCTGAGCAAAGTCCTTTTAGTTTTAGTCTTTTTAGTCAAGTTTTTAGGAGAGTTTTGAGGGAGTTTTTAGAGAGTAGAGAGCAAGCTTTTGTTCCTCTCTTCTTTTTAACTTTTTGCCTTCCATGGAAGGCTAAATCTTTATAATCAGTCTAAGGAATTGACAGCTTGAAGATTAATGTAGAGATCCTATTTTCTACTTGCAATTTAATTGTTTGTCATTTCTTCTCCTTTCCTCTCTATTTTTACTGAGTTTTCTAAATTGAATGACTTCATTTGGTTTGGATGACTATATGGTTGTTGCTTAATAATCACTTTAGAAGAGAATGGCAAAAACCAAGCAATGCATTAAACTTTTGATGGATTGTTTGTTGGTTAAGTTCTGCTTAAGACTCATTAATCATTTCAAGGCCTCTTGTTATGATTTAAGGCCAAAAAATATGATTAATAATTGGATGAATTTTTAGTGATCAAGAATACATTAATCTTAAGTTTAGTTGATTCCCTTGGGCTGGTTAGTTTACTTACTGTTATTTACATTTTTGCATTATAGTTTGCTGTTAGTGTAGTTACTGCCAACCCCTTCCCCCTTTATTTCCATCTCTTAATCTGATTGATATCATCCAAAATGATCCAAAGGCTCGACCCGGTGTTGCCTATACCATAAGTAGTTTAGGTAGCTCAATTTATAAATTTCTAATCTTGATTGGATTCGACACTTGATCAAAGTCTCATATCTTATTCATGCACTATCACAAACTTTGCTCACAAAACATGGCCTACTCACAAGTCCCATACCCTTCTTACAAGTTTGCTCATATTGGGTTCTATCAATCCACTATACTTCCACTATGCAACTTTCACACTTGATCGAATTCTCCTAACCTCTCTAAATTGACACCTTTATGGCATCTCTCGACCATTACAGTCTTTTTAAAGTTAATCCTATCTTGCACCATAGTCCTCACGACCCCCTAGGTTTGTATGCTTAAGTGCTATCTCCTTGAAGATGATATTAGCTCGTCTCATGTGATCCTCATAGCCACTCACTAATATCATTGCCCTCATAGCAACTTCGTCAATGATCAGCACCTTCTCTCTTGGCATTTCTCAAGTGACATTCTTCCTCTAGAAGACTCTTTCTAGGAGCACATCATCATAATGGCTCCACAACATTAATGGATTTAATGGAGGTTGAGCATCGAGCATCCTCCACTCGAGCTTAAGTTTCACTTTGCCTATGCACTAGCAATAGTGAATCTCATCATCATTAATGCAAAATCTATCTTATGACTATGTAGTACTAGTCTACTATGCCTCAAGGTCATTGTAGTTTCTCTGTTATATGACTATGTAGCTCTAGCTCACATGCAGGTATCATTGCCACTTGTCATGTGACTATGATGTGCTAGCTCCCTATCATCTCATCTCAAATCTTGTGGATTAGCACCACAGCTCGCTTATTACATCCACAGATAATGTATAATTGATCCTTCCTAGATCATCTCTATCCTCTTCAGGTTTACTCCTCCAATTAAAATTCATGTCCTCTGAAATGATTTTGGACTCTTCTAATAAAATTTGTCAACTCAACACATCACAAGAGATGTGCCATCGTGTGGGATATGTTTACTATTTGTTGTGACCACACTTTCTCAAGCATAACTATGCCTTCACCCTCTAGGCTTCACCAACAACTAATATGTCCCTTATGGACATGGTTAAGCTTTCTCCATAAGACCAAGGCTTCCTCCCACTAGACAGGCTATCAATTCACTCACTTTCTCAAGTGATTTTGCATTCCCTTGAATGCCTACTATAAATGAGCTCATAATTAATGTCCTATGTTGTAGAGTAAGTTTTCCAACTTTTGCATATGCTTACACTTGATGCACTATTAATATTCCCTTGAATGTAATATCTCGCATACTAGCCCTCAAATTGGTCTAACCTCTTACACTCTTCTCAATCAAGTTTTTAACAACATCTCTTCGCTATTTCCCATGAGTTCCTACTTGACTCGTAAGCTCCATATACTTTTGACAAGCCGATTCTACCCTAATCATGGCATACCCAATCTGCTCTCTCTAGCACAACTGAGCTTTGATACTAACTATCAAGGGCTAATAGCTCTCTAGCTGAAATCATGCAACATATGATGCTAACTTTTAGCCAACATGCTAGCCTTTCAATAAATTTGAGCCACAATTGTATAGACATTTGAGGCATTTAGGATTCTATCACCCATACAATCAAAATCCTATATGCAACATGTTCTTATGCTAACATGAGCTTGTAGTTGAAGCATTAGCACATATCAAGTCTTAAAGAACGTGCCGCACAAGAAGCCTTTAGTGCATAACGAGAAGGGACTTTTTAAAAATAAAGAGAGAGACAACCTTATTTTATTAATATATGCCTCATTACATAGTTTTGAGTGTGTAGGGAGAGTATTTCTAAGCTTCATACTTTGATCCCTAGCCCGAGTCATAGTGCCCACTTGATCACCAGACACGTCCTTTAAAAAGCTTTCTAAGCAAAAGCCTTAATGGTAGGAGTAAACATACTTTTTCCCAATTGACAAAAGGACTTTTCTTCTAGGTCCTAAGAGTTTTAATGTGCCATCTCATATGGACATGAAGATAAAAATGCAAGAATCACAATCATGTACTTTTCTACTCATACTAAATAAACGATCGATGCTAAAAAGACACAAATACCCCCAAAATAAGAAAAATTAAAAAAAATAATTTACAAGTGCATTTACTCACAAATTCGCACCATAAGACTTTCACTTCATGCTTGATTTTTACACAAAATTTCATCCAAAACCAAGTATGTTTGCTTGTCAAATTGGTTCACAAGGCCGACCTGTGACATTATGGCAAGCCACACTTGGGTCAATTCCCAGCATATCTACTGGCATCCAAGCCAAGACTTCAACATACTCCTCAAATAGTCCTACTAATCAATCTCAACCCTTCCTTACGAGGTTGACCCTAATCTTTATTATCCTTCCATCCTTTTCCCTAAATATTTGTACCTCTTTTAAATCCTAGCTCAGCTTCGATTGACACGGGTTATCTTGCTAAACATCAAATAAAGTCAATTCTACCATTTGGCATTCTTTACCCAGTGGGTTGATGACTATAGGCTTTGTCCCATTGGTGCTTTCTTAGCTCTTGGCCAAGCTAGTCATATAGTATCTACAGGCCACCTACTAATCAGCCTAAACTTCTCCAATCCCTTATATTGTTAGGAACTTTATCGACAAGTAGGGATGGAGACAATAGCACTTACTTGACTTAAATATGTTCTCCCCAAGATCATATTGTAGATGCTATTTGGGGTGGCCATAACAAGAAAAGTGACATCTAGATTCTTAGTCAATACTTAACTTCCCAAGGTTAGCCTCAAGGTCACTATTCCTTCCACCTGAAGTTGTCCCCTTATGAAACCAATTAAAATACACGTGTAATGTTTATACATGTTTTTTAGAACATTGAGAGCATTAGCAACATACAAGTATAAGATATCAGTGGAACTTCCTTGGTCGACGAGTATCCTCTTGACTATGAAATTGTGCTCTAATGCCGAGATTACTATTAGATCATCATGGTTTTGATCGACATCATCAAAGTCCTTTTCTGTGAAATAGATTGGCTCATATTGTTCTCTCCTCTTCTTTCCTTCCAAGCAATCAAAGATGTCTTTTCTTGGCATTTCTAGAGGCTCTTTCCCATGCAAAGCCTCTTGTAATGGTCTTGACTATCCCTAAGGAGAAGCCACCTTAACTTGTTTGTTTTCTAACAGAGTGGGTTATGAGGAACAATCCCACTCTTTCCCTACTTCTTTTTTCCCATTTTCTCCTATGTGGAAATTTTTGTAATTCAAAAGGTGTCCCCCCCTAATAAACACTTTTATTTATCCTTTAAAGTGACATCATCAGGTGTGTGATGCCCATGATTATTGTGGAATTTGCAAAACTTTGATTTGTCGATAAGAGGAATTTTCTCCACTTTTGTGAAGGAAACTTCATCAGACTAATACCTCTAACATCTTACATGATGTGGCTGATTGGTGCATTTAGCAACTTATAGTTATTATATTGTCCCTGAGGGAAGGCACTTTCTTCTACTTAGGCATTGTATCTCTAGATAACAAGCTGTCATACTATGTTCACTTGACCTACCACTGGGTAGGTTTAACCTCTTTAACATTATTATACTTCTTTAATTGGGATAAAAGTTATGAAAGAGAAACTACAAGCCACTTGGACAATGAGAGGGAAAAATGGCTGGAGTAGAGGCCAGAGCTAATTTGGTACACTGTGAGACCCTCATTAAGGTCTTTAATTTCTAATGTGAAGGCATTAAAACGAGCTAAATACTCCTTTAGTGCCTCATGATGCCCTTACTAGAAATCAACCAAGGCTGCTAACATTTTCCTAGGTGCCCTACTGATCATAAAATAGGTGGAAAATGTATTAGCTAGCTAGCAAAACCTACTGATTGACTATTTTAGCAAGGTTGTGAACCAATGCAAATTGGCCTTCTTTAGGATGGTAAAGAAGAGAAGACACAACACATAATGGCACGCGAGGCTCTTAACAATAGCATTGGGGCCTAAAATGCCACTAAGTGCTCTTAGGGGTATGATGTTCTATTGTATGGATCAACATGGATTGGTGGCTTAAAGTGGGTAGCCAAAGGAGCAACCATCACTATCACTGAGAAAGAATAGTTCTCCTCCTGGTAAGAAGATAGTTGTCTGGGGCCCTAGATGAGGTTAATAGTTGAGTTTAGTGAGTCATAAGGCTCATGTGTATAGGTGATATGGTTTTGCACATGGTGGCAAATATCAACCATATTTAGTGGAGCCATGGTGATGACTATCATGGGTTGGATAATCGAAGTTAGAATTTGTGAGGCTTATAGGTGGAAGAGATGGTGTGATAGTCCTAGCAAAATTAAATTGCAGAAAACAAATGGATCTTTCCCCTTTCCCATTGGGAAATTTATATACACCTTTAACTTTTCTTATTGAGATATATAGTAGATTGATAATCAATGAGAGTAAAAATGGCAAAAATTACAAATTTGGTAGTAAGAGCAGCAAGATATAAATGTAGAAAAAGAAGTCGAAGACACAAATTTTTAAAGTGATTCAACTTGAATTGAAATCACAATTCAAGTCTACTCCACTTGATCTTTCTTAACTAAAAGACCTCTTCAATTAAAACAAAAACTATTAGAATTTACTAGGCTCCTAAAATGCCAGTTTACATTAAACACAAGAAATTACACAAGCTTCTTGCTAACCTAGAAGAATTAGAACAGGCTCTTCTAAACCTATATAGATTTCTAAATCCCTAGAAATCTCTAATAAAAAAATAGAATAAGAAAGGATTGAAAAATACAATACCACTAGTTTAAGATGAAAATCTCAAACAATAGAAGATGAAGTCAACTGACTTTTAATCCAAAATCTTTTGATTAAATCTCATAAACTTGATAAGGTAGAGAGAAAATGTGTTTAGATCTTTTTCCTTGATGATTTTGTAATTGAATATGAAGAAAAACTATGAAAACTAGTTTAAATAGTGAAAGTAGTTGGGCTTTTGTAACTATTGTAACCGTTTATAATAGAATAATTGATTTTTAGTTATTGCATCGATTGCCACATCATTTCAATATGGTTACAACTAACTAATCGGTGTAGTAATCAAAGTGCGATCTATTATTCACAAATTTTGAATCAATTACTACATCGATGTAGGCAATTTTCCTAATCTTTGATAAAATAATTTTTCAAATTTATGTTTCATAAATCGATTACAACTTCGATTTTGATATGAATTTTTTATAAGTTCTTCAATGCATTAATGTGTAAATCGATTCATGAAGTGGAACACAGCTTTATAGTTTTCTTCAATTCCTTTAAAAACTACCTCATTATTTAGTTGAAAAATGTGGATCAAATGTCATTTGAACTCATTTACAAAAGATCCTATTGAAATAAAATAATTCCTAAAACTAATCTTAGATCTTTTGAATCATTTTTTTTTTGAACCTGTAAAACAAATTAAAAAACATAAACATATGATTAGATAAAATTGTTTTTCAACATTAAAACTAAGAAAAATATGTAGCTAGAGTAATCTAAGCTAACAATCTCCCTCTTTTTGATGTTGACAAATAATTTTAGATAAGGTTCAAAGTAATAAAAAAATTGAGGCAGGAAATCATCTAAAATGAAGCTTTATACTTTTTCTTCCCCTTTTGAAACATCAAAAAAGAATATAGTATAGGGGCAGAAAGAAATTTAAAACACATTACTCCCCCTAAATTTATGAATATATTTGTGGTAGAATCAATTACGAATCGATTCCTACATACAAAATGATTATATAGAAATATTGAAAATGTTTCTTAATTGATGTCAAAATCGATGATAGTTTTAAATTTTTGAGTTAGAAATCGATGTAATAATCAATCATAGTACACTATAAAAGTAAATCGATGCTGAATTCGATTCAATATCAAAAAATCAACTTTTATATATGAATGAACTAAAACTTACTATCTAAACTTGCACCTTAACTTTTAATTGATATACATGCAAAACAAACTTAAGGAGCTCCGATGCTCCAGTTAGATTTTGCATTAAAATAACAATCATAACAAATCAAATAAACAAAAGTAAAAGATATAATGCAAATAGTTTTTAATTTTGTTCAATGTCTTCAAGATTCATCATGCCAATTTCTCTTCTAATGAATATAAATCACTTTTCATCTAAAGGTTTAGTAAAAATATTGGCTAATTGAAAGTCTGTTTGAATAAAGTCTATTGAAATATCTCCCTTTTGAACATGATCTTTTAAAAAGTGGTGTTTAATTTAAATTTGTATAGTCCTAGAATGCATTACAGGATTTTTGGTTATATTTATGGCACTTGTGTTGTCACAAAGTACTGCAATTTTCTCAAATTTTAATCCATAGTTTGAAAGCTGTTGTTTCATCCAAAGAATCTGGGCACAACAACTTATAGCCGCTATATATTCTGCTTCAATAGTAGATAAAGTAACACAGTTTTGTTTTTTGCATGACCATGAAACCAATGAATGTCCAATAAATTGACAAGCAACACTAGTGCTTTTCCTATCTATTTTACTTCCTGCATAATCTACATCAAAATATCCTAATAAACTACAATTATCTAGCTTAGGATACCAAAGTCCTCAATTTTTAGTTCCTACCAGGTATTTAAAAATTCTTTTAAGTGCTGATAGATGTGATGCCTTAGGATTAGTTTGATATCTTGCACATAGACAAACACTAAGCATAATGTCAGGTCTACTAGCAGTTAAGTATAACAAACTACCTATTATACCTCTAAATAGAGTAGGATCTACACTCTTTCCATTTGGATCATTATCTAATTTCAGAGAAGGACTTATAGGAGTTCCTATAGGTTTGCATTTATCAAACTGAAATTTCTTCAATAATTCAACAGTATATTTAGTTTGATATAAGAAAGTACCTGTAGCTATTTATTTGATTTGGAGGCCTAGGAAAAAGGTCAGTTCACCTATCATTAACATTTCAAATTCATTTTGCATTAATTTTGAAAACTTTTTACATAAATCTTCATTTGTTAAACCAAATACAATATCATCCACATAAATTTGTATAAGTAAAATATCTTTACCTTTCTCCAATATGAACAATGTGATATCTACATTTCTTCTTTTAAATCCTTTTTGAATTAAGAACTTATTAGGCCTATCATACCAAGCTCTAGGAGGCTATTTTAAACGACAGAGTGTTGGGTTTCATGTAGCAACCACAGCAGAAATTTTAAAATTTTGAAACCCAACCACGGATCCATGTGTATAATATAAACCAGTTGGTTCAGGATTTACCTTATTACGTTGCGTATGTATTGAATGCAGCAACACAGA
>JANHAO010010350.1:0-17723 GCA_026873985.1 Saraca asoca
TCCAAATTTTTCATCAATTTGACAGATAAGGGTTTCTATGCAATTTTCTTGACACATCACTATAGGATTACTATGGAATAAATCTGATGACCTAGGATTACTTATTAGGTCCTGATGAACACACCGATAGCTCGTCGTTGGCTGGAATGCTGCCAGTGGCCCAAAGTCACAAGCTAGCCAAACCAGTTGTAGTAGGGGGAGAAGAGAAGAATCCATACAGCCACTGCTTGTCCAGCCATAAAAATCCACTGGCCAGAGGAAGAAACTCAGCGCTACAAAAAGGAGGAGCTCGGCTGAGTCACGACGGCACCAGCCAAATAGGAGTTGCTCACGGTGCTGGCGAAGCTTCGAGCATAAAAGACTGGACTTATGAAGGAAGACTTCACAGCGGAGGATGAAGAGTCAGGATAGTCCATCGATGGTTGTTGTCAGTTAACATGGAAGCAAAACAATAGCTGGAGGAAAAAAGCCAACCGGAGGACATAGCTACACAAGGGGCTTTCTCCTTTGCACTACGGGGTGCTGGAGGAAAGAAGAGAAGCCAGAGGAGGAAGGTGATCAGCAGGAGAGGGAAGGCCGAAGAAAGAAGAGAGAGAGTGTGCCAGAGGGAGAGAGAAAGAGAGAGAAAAGGAGGAAGAGGCTTCTGGAGAAGCTGAGAACGGGCTGGGGAAAAAGAAGGCTGGGGTGATTGGCTACCAGCTAGGCCCTTTTTTTCAAAATGAGAAATTTGCAATTTTGCCCCAAACTTGCCGTCGCCTTATGCAAAAGCCCATCTGAAAAGAAAATTTTCAATTAAGTCCTTATGAAGTTTTCACTTTAGTCCTTTCTCTTTTTTTTCCCAGGTATTGCATAAAATAACTAGTTTATTTGAGAAGAATAATAGATGGCATAAATAATTTAAATAAAACAAAATTAAAAAAAAACTTCATAACATAAAATAATATACGTAAAAAAAATTCTAATAAATATATTTGTATATAAAATCTTTTGGAACTTGTAAAATAATAATTTAAAGAAAATTAGATTTAAAAATATACAAGCAATTCATATTAAAATCCTTCAAATCCATATAGTTTGAATACTCCATGCTTATACGCTTATGCAAAGTTACCATTCCTAAGAATATCCACAACTTAGATTCAACACTAATTTCCCATTGCTTACCCTCTAGCATACATACATTGAAATAATTATGCACATAATCACGTAGGAAAATAATTCTTAATTCTACATCCTAAGTCTACATCCCTTTCGTAAATTGTAGGCTGTACCTAAATCTTGATGTATTAACTTCCAAGTTTATTCTTGGTTCACTTCATATTTTTGACCTTTACAGATCTAACAATAATTTATTATTCTTGACTGCAATTATTTAGGCATAATATTAATTGATTAAATTCTTTGGCCTACTTTCTACTCTTTAACGTATAAAAAACATTTGAATAATTTCAAAAAAAAAAATACTTTATACAAAAAGGAATTAAGCTAGATGGTAGAATTCCCACTCACTTGATCAATTAAAATTTCTAGAACTTACATCGCCTGAGCCTATCTCTAGTATTGGTTTTAACCTTTAGTTTTAAGCCTAGATCTAATGTCATAATCATAACAAACTAAATAAATCAACTGATTAAATTCTAATCAAACACAGAGATGAGAAAAAAAATCAAATAAGCATTTGATTCAATTGTCTTATCTCATATTAGAGTTTTTAGATCAGGAGTATGTTAGAACTTCTTCTTGATTAGGGTTTCAATTTTGGTCGATGGTTTGACCATACTAGGATTTTGAAACCTTGAATTTCATGTGTTAGTTTTGTTCAACCTAACACCAATTGACGACCACCTCTTAAGAATTGGCCGATCGGTTGGTCCATCCTTGGGGACCTGGCCTACAATCAGCTGGTCATCTATACGGACCTGTGTTCAAATTCGGTCAAGTTAACCTTAGGGGTATTACAACATACTTGTCATTTCTTCTAGTTGAGCGAAGAATGAGTGCAAATTCTCTTAAAGCTATGGGAAAATCTTTTAATCTACTACCCACCATCAACAAATCCCAATTTTACAAAATTGAAGGTTAAGGTTTATACTAGTTGCCTTCAATTTGAAATGGAAAATTCAATTCAATTGAAATTGGGGGTATAAGTGTGTTTACCTATCTCTAGGGAGTAAAATAGAAGTTTTAAAACTAGCCGAGTAGCTATTGTAGCCTAAATGATAGTTGCTCCTAAACAATGCACCCACTGCTCTAGTTCAGCTTTCATGTTGGTGTGGTTGGTTGGAGGAGCACAACAGTAGTTGAGCTTATGCTTCAAAAGGGAAGTGGCATCTAATTATTAAAGTTGGTTAGAAGATGACATGCAATTGGTTTAGTTGCTGGATTAGGGCATTAGGAACATAAGGAGAATATGAGGTTTGGTATTTGTTTCATGAAGTGTAAAAATGAAAAAAGCATTTGACCCATGTGAAGTATTAATAGGGGTCTAGTTCGTGTCAAGGATAAATGGGGTGGGGTTTGGTCAATGTAACAGATGAGTTATATTATATGTATATATATATAAAAGAAATGAGTTATGAATTAGTTTAAAAGAATTCAGCATAACATATAATATATAGTATATAGCACAAAGGGAATATTACTATTTATTTTTTGTTTACTTCAAAATCAATTTGAAACATACCTAAACTTTATACTTGATTTTAGATGTTTGTACAATATTTTTAAATCATGAATAAATTGAAGTGAGATTTAATTACTACACCTTGAATACCCATTGTAAAAGAATAGAGTCACATAAATATACTACTTTTAGTTTCTAACACCTATTTAAATAAAACTTGAACCTAGTAAACTAGAGACACAAATTTTGCCAAAAATTAAACTATTTGAGCATTTAAAAGTTAAAATAAATAACACTTTAAACATTTAAACCAATTATAAGTACTCATCAATTAAAAATAGTAATTTAAATACACCTTAATTAAATCTAAAATTTAACTGAATAGGATATCATAAATACACTTTCACAATTTGCAAAATCCAATTAACTAAAATGTTAATAATATTTAATAAGACTTAAGCTATAGATCTTGTCATGAAATAATCCAAGTGCTTATTTATTACTCAAAATAAAAGATTTTTAAAGCATATAAAATAATCATAAATAATTTATTTATTATTCAAAACAATTATTATTAAAGTCATGTTTTTATCCAAAATATATTAATTCACTAATATAATAAAAGAAGTACTTTAAACATATTGTCATTAACTTAAAATCTAATTAAATAAAATTGCAACATTATTTAGGACAACTTAAGAGATAAAAAAACTAAATAGTTATTAAATAGCTAAAATAAATAACATGTCCAAACTTTTAATCATGTATTTTATCTACTTTTCATAATAATCACTAAAATATTTTGATATATCAAATCAATTAAACATATCATACGAAATTATAAATTATCAAATAAATTATTTACTAAAATCTTTTGAAATTATATATTACAAATCTCTTCCTTATAAATTTTAAATATTCACGACTTATAACATGAATTTTTTATTTATAACAAGCGTTCAATAAGAGTTTTAGGTGTTACATCATATTACTAAAAAAAGACAATGAAGAAAGAGAGAGTAAAGAGAGTTTTTGTTATTATTATTATTATTATTATTATTATTATTATTATTATTATTATAAGTACAATGAATACAAAAGCAAAGAAAAGGTGAGGTTAATATGGATAAAAATGTTAATGTTTCTCTTTATATAATCCCCATTAAAAATAAAAGTTACCTTGAGTAACTTTTAGTTCAATTGAATTATTGCCCATAATTGATTATTGAAATATTTTAAAAGTGCAATTGAACATCTCTGAATATGACTATAGTTAGATTATTCAATATATAATTGATTATTGAGGATTCTAATTTTTATACAAAAAAAGCACTTAGTCCTAGAAAGATATATGACATCTTAACTTGATTTTGAAAATTTTTCACCTTCAATTTAGAGTGTATTTGATAACAATAAAATTTTTAACACTAAATTATATGTGTTAAATCCATTAAATACTAAATTTATAGTGTTTTTCTTACTTTAAGTGTTGAATTTATTTAACAATTTGAAAATTTCATTACAAAATATTAGAATTTTATACAATTTCAAAATTATTCATGATTATAATTTTAAAAATTCTATGCACTGGATTTTTAAATATTATGATATATATTTTATATCTAATTATTATCTTAAAAATGAAAGATAACATTAGTTATATTTGTCCAATAAAATTCATTAAAAGTAGAAGTAGTTGTTGAATGTGTTCAATTAGGTAGTTGGTGTTAAACAAATTTAATGAATTTTCACTTGATTTGATATTTAGCCTCAAGAAATCAAACAAATAAAATCTAATTTAGTTTGAATTTCTTCAGTTAAGTGCTTTAGTCTCAAGGTTTTTAAATGGCTCAAAATATTTCTTTCATCAATTAGACTAATCATAATGACAAATTCATTTATGTAGCATTGTTCTGTGCTTATTTGACACATTAATTGTATGTTAGATGTATTGATTGAGTTATCCCTTCATCTTTGTTATAGCAATCCTCATAGTAGATCACTATCTTTGCTACTTTGAATGTCACCTTGGAAAGATTGTGGAAAAGAGAAAAGGCATAATGTTGGATTTTAGGGTTTAAAGCCCTTTCTTTGTGACAATGATAATATTGGGTCATATGGTTGCAAAAAATCAAATTGACACATTAAATTTTAAATGGTCATGTCAAAGGCTTTGCTAACTTCAACCTAAAAATTTGAAAAAAAGATTATATTAAGTCACTTTTGAAAACATTTGGATTAAATTGATAATAAAAATCTTTTAGGGATTAAGATAAGACTTTGTATATCTTTCAAGGACTAAATTGTTAATTTACACTAGATAGATTGATATAACAAAAATTGGATTAGGATCCACTCAATTTCTTATATTGTTAATTTCTTGCAATTTTGGAGACAAAAAGACATAATTATTGTACATAAAGACCCACAATTATTTTTATCAAGCAAAATCAAAGCACATAATATCCAATGCATGCAACTTCTAAATCCATATTCCATTAGTATGACTTTAAATTCCAAGTACCATAATATTGTCATACACCTAAAAATAAAAAAAATAGCATTGCATTGTCCAACAAAAAATCAACATTCAACTAGCCATATTCCAATCCAAAGTACATCCAACATCTATGGTTAGTGTCTCTCATAATTCATTCATGTCATTGTATTGAATTTCTTGATAATTATTGTTACTCAATGTTTAGGGTGTGTTTCACATGTGTCATATCATGAATACAAGTTTAGCTTGTTAACATAATTGGTCCTTAAATATTCTACCATCAAAGGTCATATTCCTGTGTCATAATCTTCTCTATCAATTGGAACAGAGTCAACATATGAAAGTGCATGAAAGGAAACACCACTTAAGTTACTATCCTATCCATATGACAAATGCAATATCAATTAAGCAACATTAAGTACAAAAAGACTAAAATATTAATAAGCAACTAATAATCCAACATAACTAATCATCAAACTGTCCATAAAGGGATTGTGAAAATTGAATGAATGGTAATTCATATCATCTCTTTATTAAATTTTTTGGTCTAAGAGTGAAGTGTCCAATGTGAAACCATATCTTATACCAGAATTCATATACATCAATTTCCTAGGCCTATTCCTAACTCACTTCATGTTTCTAACATCTGTAGGTCTAACATAAATTCATCATTTTCATTTGCTTAATTTCTTAAGTCAAATCTCCACTACCCAACACATCAAAATAGTTTGGGATAATTTTCAAAATAATTACTTTATATGAAAAGAGAACTATAGGGTACAATTCCCACTCACCTAATAATAAGGAAATTTCTATCCTTAGGTCTTAAGCCTAAATGTATTGTTTTAATTATCCAGAATTAAAAAGAATTGACCAATTGAATTCTTAATAAAACATAAACATGAGTTTAAAGAGAATTAAATTCACATTTGATTTGATCGTTTTACCTTGGATTCGGGTTTTTAGGATTAGGAGTGCATTGCAACTTCTTCTCGATAAGGTTTTAGCTCTAGTTAATGGTCTAGCTACACTAGAATTATATGACCTCAAATTTCATACATTGGGTTTTGTATAACTTGACATTGACCACTCGATCATCCTTTGAAATCCAATCAACTAGCTAGTCTTTAGGGATCATGTCTGTGATCAATTGGTCACCCTAGAAGACCTGTATTTAAGTCCAATCAAATTAATCCTAGAAGTGTTACATGATTACCAAATGATATGCAACTTGGTATCAATGTTAAGAGATTTCATCTTAAATATGAGAGAGAATGTCTAGAACATCACAAAAGGCCTTTAAAAAATTTAACTTAATAGGATATTTAATTTTATGGTATAAAATTTAACTTAATAGGATATCATAAATATGTTTTCACAATTTGTTCCAATTAACTAAAATTTTAATAACACTTCATAAAACTTAAGCTACAAGTCTTCTCGTGAAATAATCCATGTGCTTATTTATTACTCAAAATAAATGATTTTTAAAGTATATAAAACAATCATAAATAATTTATTTATTATTCAAAACAATTATTACTAAAACTATATTTTTATCCAAAATATATTAAATCACTAATTTTATAAAAGTAGTACTTGAAACACATTCTCATTAATCTAAAATCTAATTAAATAAAACTACAACACCATTTAGGACAACTTAAGATTTTCATTTTAAGATAAAATAACTAAATAGTTATTAAATAGCTAAAATAAATAAGATACCCAAACTTTTAATAATGTATTTTATCTATTTTTCATAATAATCATTGAGATATTTTGATAAATCAAAATAATTAAAACATATTTTAAGAAATTATAAATTATCAAATAAATTATTTACTAAAATCTTTGCAAATTATATTTACAAATATCTTATTTGTAAATTTTAAATATTCATGATTTATAAGAGGAATTTTTTCATAACACGTGTTCAATAAGAGCTTTAGGTTTTACATTAAATTACCAAAAGAGAATAATGAAGAAAGAGAAAGAAAGGGGAGTTTTTGTTATTATTATTGTAATAAGTACAATGAAGACAAAAGCAAAAAAAAAAATGAGGTTAATATGGGTAATTTATATAATCTTGATTAAAATAGAAGTTACCTTGAGTAACTTTTAGTTCAATTGGATTATTTCCTATAATTGATTATTGAGATATTTTAAAAGTGTAATCGAACATCTCTAACTATGAGTATTGGATCAAATTATTCGATATATAATTGATTATTGAAGATTTAAAATTATTCTTGATTATAATTTTAAAAATTCTATGCACCAGATTTTTAAATATTGTAATATGTACTTTATATCTAATTATTATCCCAAAAATGAAAGATAACATATGTTATATTTATCTAAGAAAATTCATTAAAACTAAAATTAGTTGCTGAATGTGTACAATTAAGCAATTGCCATTGAACAAATTTAACGAATTTTCACTTTTTTTGATATTTAGCCTTAACAAATTAAACAAATAAAATCTAATTTGGTCTGAATTTCTTTACTTAAGTACTTTAGTCTCAAGGTTTTTAAATGACTCAAAATAATCCATTTGTCAATTAGGATTGATCATAATGACAAATTCATTTATGTAGCATTATTTTGTGCCTATTTGACATATAAATTGTATGCTAGATTTAACAATTGAGTTGTCTCCGCACCTTTGTTAATGCAATCCTTATAGTAGATCACTATCTTTGTTGCTTTGAATGCCGTCTTGGAAAGATTGTGAGAAGAGAAAAGGCATAATGTTGGATTTTAGGGTTTAAAACCCTTTTTTTTTGTGACAACAATAATATCAGCTCATATGGTAAAAAAAAAATTAAATTAAAACATCAAATTTTAAATTGTCACATCAAAGACTTTGCTAACTTCAACCTTAAAATTTGAAAAAAAGAGAGATTATTTTGAGTCATTTTTTAAAATATTTAGATTAAATTGATAATAAAAATCTTTTAGAGACCAAAATAAGACTTTGCGTATCTTTTAAGGACTAAATTGTTAATCTACACTAGATAGATTGATATAACAAAAATTGGATTATGATCCACTCAGATTTTATATTGTCAATTTCCATCAATTTTGGAGACAGAAAGACACAATTATTATACATAGAGACCTATGATTTTTTGCATGGGGCAAAATCAAAGCACATAATATCCATTGCACACAACTTATAAATCCATATTCCATTAGTATGACTTTGGATTCCAAATACCATAATATTGTCATACACCTAAAAACCAAATATATTAGATCTCATTGTCAAAAAAAAAATCAACATTCTACTAGCCTTATTCCAATCCAAAGTACATCCAGCATCCATGGTTAGTGCCTTTCATAATCATGTCATCATATTGAATTTCCTGACAAGTATTATTACCTAATGGTGAGGGTGTGTTTCACATGTGTCATACCATGAATACAAGTTTAGCTTGTTAACGTAATTGGTCCTTAATATTCTGCCATTAAAGGTTCATATTCTTGTGTTATCATCTTCTCTATCAATCAAAATAGAGTCCACATATGAAAGCTCATAAAAGGCAGCACCACTTAAGTTATTATCCTATCCATATGACAAATGCAATATCAATTAAACAACATTAAATACTAAAAAACTAAAATATTAATAAGCAGCCAATAATCCAACATAACTAATCATCAAATTGTCTATGAAAAGGTTATGACAATTGAATGAATGGTAATTTATATCACCTATTGATTAAATTTTCTAATCTAAGAGTAAAGTGTGTCCAATATGACTCATGCCCTTGCTCCCCTCACCCACTGCCATGCCCTTATTTGAATGTTTATTCTAGTTTTGTAGGCATGTCATGTGGCCTTTTAACAAAACATAATACACACCGTTTCCTCCTCCTTCTCAAACAACTTGTAGATGTTGGCCTTCCCTTACACCATATAATTCTTAGGTCCAAAACTCTTTCCTAACTTTTTGCATTATTTCTCTCATTGGTCACATTCTTGGGTTGAAAACCCTTTGTGATGTTTTAGACAATCTCTCTCACATGTAAAATGCTATCTCTCAACATTGACACCAAGTTGCATATCATTTGGCAATCTTGTAACACCCTAGGGTTAACCTAATTAGACTCAAACACGAGTTTGGAAGTTTGACCAATTAAGCATGGGCTAAGTTCTCAAGGGTGAACCAGCCAGTTGAATGAGTCTTAAAAGGCAATCGACCAGTTGGTGTTAGGTTAGACAAAATCTAATGTATGAAATTTAAACTTGCATAATCCTAATGCAGTCAAGTTGTCAACCAAAGCTAAAACCTCTTAGGAAGAAGTCCTAGTGCACTCCCAATCCAAAAACCCGAGTCTAAGGTAAAATATTCGAATCAAATGTGAATTTAATTCCCTTTTATCTCATCTTTATGTTTTATCAAGAATTTAATTGTTCAATTATTTTAATTCTAGATGATTATAACAATGCATTTAGGCCTAGGACTTGAGGATGGGAATTTTCTTATTATCAAGTGAGTGGGAATTTGACCCTATAGGTCCCTTTTCATATAAAGCGATTATTTTAAAAATTACTCTAAACTATTTTAATGTATTGGGTAGTGGAGATTTAACTTAAGAAATTATGCAAATGAAAATGATGAATTTATGTTAGACTTATAGATGTTAGAAACATGAAGTGAACCAAGAATAAACTTGGGAAGTTAATGTATATAAATTCAAGTATAAGATAAGATTCACATGTAGAATGTAGATTTAGGATAGAAAATTAGGAATTGTTTTCCTACCTGATTATGTGTATATTTGTCATAATGTTTGTGTACAGTGGGATAAGAAATGGGAAACTTTGTAATATTCTTAGGAATCCTAACTTTATATAAGCATATGAGCATAAATTTATCAGCATAGAAATTTGGATCATTTTCTATTTCCAGATCATATAGATTTCAAAGGATTTCATTATAAGTTCATTTTACATTTTCGAGCTTAAATTCTTTTAATTATCATTTTGAAATTTCACTAGTTTCTTGAAAGGAATCATTTATAAAATTGTATATTCAAATATTTATATTAATTATTTTATGTTTTAAATTACTTAGTTAAATAGAATTAATTATACTTTCTAAAATATTTATACCGATTATTATTTTTATTTTTATTAAATTAAATTTATTTATCTTTTTTTATAATGAATCGATATTTCTTTTATGTTTTAAACATACTTTTTGTTTTCAAGCAATAAAAGTATTTCTTAAAGGAAATATACTTATACTTATATTTTCATTTCATAAGTCAGTATGCATTAGAAATGATAGGATAAATTAGCAAACGCAAGAACATGTAGTGATTAGTTGACAAAGGTAGTTGAAAGAAATCCAATTAGAATTATATAAGAAAAAGACAAGTTCAGAGATGTTTGTGCTTCAGAGCTAATATGCGAGATCTGGAAGACCTATATGCATTAAGAGATGTATCAGTTATAGAACTATTTTATTATATCACATGGTGATGGACTGCCAGTGATTAGATACAGTGTAAAAGGGTAAAAAACTCAGAAACTTATTATATCCCAAGTGACATATCAAATATTAATTATCTGCAAACATCACTCTTATAGTACTCACCATACATTAGTATAATTTGTTTGTAAGTCTTACAAGATTAACAAAATGATGGAACCTTTGTAAGATCATTTCATGAATGAGTTTTATGATTATAATAGGAAAATAACATCTGTAAGATTATGGATAGTCAGTAAGGATAAGGAAATCAATTAAAAGGAATATTGGAGATGGATGTGATTTATGGAATACATTTATGTTTACGTGTGTGTATACACACACATATAACCTGAATTATATGTACATATATAACCAAAAATGTTTTCAACCTAAAAATGGGATAACTTTTTCCACTCATTGAGTACTCAGGTTGTACTCATCTTATTTATAAATATTGTTTAGGTTAATGAATCATTGGAGTCATCTCATATAGGAGATATTTTAAGGATTACATGTGATCGAAATCAGGTGTGTGGTCTCCCTGATATACTTTAGTGGTTAGTGTCTGTTCAACCAAACAACGGATAATAATTATGGATTTGATTTTCAAAAAAAGAATTTATTCATTTGAAAGAACTAGATATTATTTATTAAATTGATTTCCTATAAATCTTGCATATCATGAGTTTTATATAAAAAGGACCTAAAAGTCATATATTCTACATAGTTTCATGTTTTTAAATTATAAAAGAATTTTCAGTAAATGATTGCTCATGAGTTTGTGAGTCACCACAGGTGGTTCGTGCCAATCATACCCCCAGATTTCGGGTTATGACAAATCTTGAATGGGGGACCTAAATTGCACCCTTGCTATTTTCTCAACATCTTTATTCTTTATTATTAGATTATCCTCAACTTTAGCATTCTTCATCCACCATGGAACAAAAAAAACATATTAGCAAATTGTCAATATTCTCTTGAACAAGCACAAATATAGTATGCTAACAAGGGATCCTAAATGAATGTATGTTCTCACATTTACACCACATTTCCTATTGTCTATCATTGTAGATAGACCAAACAATACTTGGGTCCATCAACCTTTTAACTTTGTATATCTTTGTTGTAATCCATTATTTGTCATTTGCCACAACAAAAGCTATTGCCATTTATATTTCTCTTCAAAATATCCAAAAAGCTATGTGAGCACACATACACTTTTATGTCATTTTGTTTTATAGACTCCAATGTTGTTGTTAGAATAGGGTACTCATGTATAGTTTTGAAGTCAACAATTAACTCATTATACCTAAAGTAGTTTAATCCTGCTAAAACTGGTGTACAAATTCCACTGAATTGTGATTACTCTTCACAAATCTTTTAATAAATGCATTCATCCTTTACAAACTATGATATGGTTTGTAATCCTTAAAACAACTTTCCTTAAAGGTATCCAATTGCCCATATTGTTCTCTTTTTATACATTTTTTTAACCCATTTATTTTCACCAACCTACAACCAGGCAATCTTTAAAGGCCTTAGTAAATTGTGGATCAACAATATTGGTAGTGGCATTCATCTATAAATACCATGCACATACTTGATGGAAACATTATGAAAGAACACATTTCATTGCATTCCTTATTGCTTTTTCACTGTATGTGATTACTGAGATTGGTTTTTTCCTATCCATTGCTTCAAGTAGTGGCCACCTCTAAGTTTGCTCAGTCTAATTAGAAACAATTGCATAATCCATCACAACTATTTTCTTATAGTGATTATCCTCGATACTATGACAAGAGGCCAATTATATTTGTTCTTGTTTTTTGTATCAAATACTAATACATAACCAAAGCATTTATAGTCAATTCTATTGTAACAATTTGCCCAAAATAGGTGTTTCAATTAACCATAATTGTAAATACTTACTTCATGAAAAACATTGGATCATTATCAACTTTTCCTAAAGGTAGTGTAAAGTTGTCATTGCTTTGTCTTCGTTTATCTACAAATTGCACTCTCAATTGATATGGTTGAACAAATCTTTCTAGGTGAAATCAAGCTTTTCATATCCACCAGATTTCCTAATAATGTATCCATCTCTCCAAAACCCCTTAATACTATAAGCTTGCATCGTATCAACTTAGGTAATATCAATGTTTATCATCTTCTTATGATATCTGCAATGGCATGTGTCTAATGGTTGTGCTCATCATCAAAATGAAAGATCTCCCATTTCCTTCTTTCTAATTAACATACCAAATATGTATCTAGATCAAGTCAAAGGCTTTTGCTTGCTCTTTGGTTCCATCTTTTCAATGTACTTATGCCGTTTGCCTTGAACATTGCATGCTATTCTTATTTATTGTAGTTCAGCTTGCTTATTGCAATATATGTCACCTAACCTCAAGCTAAAACCTTTCACAAAAGCATATTCCATGTAGAGCTTCTCTATATCCTCTAATGTTTCAAATTTCATGCCAATTATGGTTTTATTATTTGTCATATTCAAATAGAGGTCCTCATCTTCAATTTCAATTTCAGTATTATTATGCTAATTTTGCACAACTTTACCTTTAATATTGGCACTGCCCAGGCAATTAACATCCCAAAACAAACCACCATGCATCAATATACATTTTCCCCATTTCAACATTAATTTCACACTAGAAAACCAATTCACAAAGTTTCTTATGTACATTGTATTTTGTCTAGGCTTAAAGAAATACAAAAAGATAAAAGAAAATTAAAAAATATAAAACTACAAAAGAAATTTATAAAAAACCATAGAAATAAAAATATATGTGTTTATTTTTAACATTTAAGTTTTCTTATTACTAGTTATTTTATTTTATGTTATTTTTTCATTAAGGTTCATTACCTCTCAAACTCTGTCTTCTAATGACAACTCATTTCATAATTTCATCAAAATTCTAAATTGAATCTTAAAGCTAATCCCATAGAGTTGATCTAGATTGTACTTTCAAGGCTCATTTGGTTTACCATATAAGGCCTGTTAGTATAGGATAACCTCTATAATAAAGTCTTATATAGATAGGATGCCACTCAAAATAGGCTACGAAGGCCTAGAGATCGAAGGATGTCATGAAAGGGCACTGATAATTAAAAAAGTGGCTAAGAAGGTTAAGATACTAGCAAGTGGCTATAAGGATCATGGGAGACAAGCAATTGTCAACTTCAAAGGGACAACACTTAAGTGTACAACCTTAAGAGGGTTCATAAGGACCAAGATGGTAGATAACATCAACTCTGAAAAGACTATGATGGTCGGGATTCCATGAGGGTGTCAATTTAGAGAGGGTTAGGAGGATCTGATCAAATGTGGAAGTGGCATAGTGAAGTATAGTAGATTAATTGAACCCAATGTGAGTAGGCTTATAAGCAAGAAATGTGACTTGTAAGCAAGCCATGTTTTGTCAACAAGGTATGGGACTTGTGCAAAAGTAAAGCATGAGACTTATGTTTCTCACATCGATGGTATGAGACATTGGATATAGGGCCATTTGCCAGTAGATATCCAAAATATTAAGCAAGTGCACAACCTATAAAGGTAGTACACATTTAAGTTACATATATAGCAAATCAAGAGTTATGTGAGGACAACATGTTGCAAGCTATGAGATAGTGGGGAAAACACAAGTTACAAAGGCAATAACTCAAATGTTGTAAAGGCAATAGGAAAATAAAAGTTACAGAGCAATGGTACATGAGTATGTGTCAGGACAATGAAGTAGAGTCTACAGAGGTAGATTACAAAGTTTATGGAGGTAGCATCACCTAAAACACCAAAGTTAAAGAGGTAACTACCCTAAGTTTATAGGGGAAACAAATGTTCAATGGTGCGAGTTCAAGAAAACAATGCCAAAAGGAAGTCAATGGAGGAGCCAAAGAGCAGCACTCTGTTGACTATCCTGAAAGCTATGTTAGGTAGAGGATACTATTTATCAAAGCCTCTCAAATGATGTTAGCTCAAAGAGATAAGCATAGAACGGTCAAGGGAAAACCTTGAGTGCAGCAAGATGAAGACCTATATGAAGATTCAAGAAGCCGAGCTCAATAGGAGAAAACCTTAATGGAAGCTATGTCAGATTGCGGGGCAATAAGGACATTGACATTTAAAGTGGGGAAGAATGTCATAAGTTAGCCTTGTGGACCAATTCAGTAGGCAAACATGCTTAGTTTCAGAAGAAATTTGGCATAAAAATCAAGCATGAAGAGGAAGTCTTATGCTACAAATTTGGAAGCAAATGCACTTGTGTATTATTTTTTTCAAGTTTTTTTATTTTAAAGGTATTTGTATTTTTTTAGCAAAAATAATTTGTTTAGTGTGAGTAAAAAAATACATTGTTACAATCCTTGCATTTTTATGTTCATGTTTATATGAGATAATGCACGAGAACCCTTTCAACAGGAGAAAGACCTTTATATTAACTCAAATAAAGTATGTCTACTTGTGTCATTAAGGTTTTAGCTTAAAATGCTCTTTAAAGAGTGTACATCCAATGACCTAGGTGGGCACTATGGCCTAGTCTAGGGATCAGAGTGTGGTGGCCTTGAAACTTCTCCTATACACTCAAAACTATGTAATAAGATATATATTAATAAAATTGAGTTGCCTCTCTCCTTATTTAAAAAGTCTTTTCTCGATATACACTATAGGTTACTTATATAGTGCATTCTTTGAGACTTCATATAAGCGAATGCTTTGATTATATGTTTATATTTACCTATAGACATGTTACATATAGGATTTTATTGTATTCATGATCAAAATCTATTTTGCTCTTATCCAAATGTGGCTTGATTTTATTGAAAGGTTAGTGTGTTAGTTAAGAGTTCGCATCATGGACCACACGGTGTGGCTAGAAGAGCTACTAGCCTATGATAGTTGGTATCAAAGTTTGATTGTGCTAGAAAAAGGAGATCAAGTGAGCTACAATTGGTAGATTCGGCATGTTAAAATCTTATGAGGGTTGTAAGTGAAGTGGACACTCATCAAAATAGTGAAGAGATGCCATTAAGGACTTGGCCGAAAAGGTAGCAAGAAGTTAAAGTGACTCAAGGGATAATGTGCAAGATATTACATTTGAGGGAACATAATTGGTGCATCAGGTACAAACATGAATGGAAGTTGACGGGCTTGTTGTACAGTATGAGGTATTGAAACTATCATTTTAGCATTGCAAACATAGCATAGCCATAGGTTTTTGAAATTTTGAATATGGTATTCCAAGCTGATCATACCTTCATTTTTTGGGGCATGATAAGAATCATTATAGAACATTCACCATGTTTGTTCCAACTGAAAATTTTAATGCAAAAAAAATTACAAATTGTTGCCCTATTTCAAAATATATTTTACAACTTTTAGCATTAAATTTACAAGTAAAATGTTTAATATTATAGTTGCAAAAGTTTTCAACAACAACAATGACATCACACAATACTCACCAACTTTGTTGTAGCCAAATGTAAATAATCATTACAAATTGTGTTATATTTAGGGGTAGATGCACATGGTACATGGGCTAGGCACATGCCCACCTATATTTCAAAAATTTTAGAAAGAGTATGTATTATATATACATATATATATATATTATATTTATATATAGTGCCCCATAAAAAACTAAAAAATTACAATGCCTTCTAGTATTTTGTGATAATTCAATGAATGATAATTTGTAAAAGAAAATAAATAAATTTAAATTTAATATATTTATTTAATAATATCATATCAAAGAATAAATTTGTAACATTTGTAGGCACATATAAGAGAATTGTACAATAATTTTTATTAGAACAAAATATATAAAAAAAAAGGAAAATCTAATAACTTAAAGTTATTAGAATGCAGAAACATAAGAACAAGTTTATTAGAATTTGGACTTAAAAAATTTGAAAGAGTTAGTCTAAGGTATAAGGCCAATAGAGTATTAGAGAATGGAAGATGAACTAACAATAATTAAGAACATTAGAATCTTAGAAATAAGAGAATGGATCCATTAGATTTGGGTCACAAGTAAAAACAAATAAGAATTTATGTGAGATAAAGCCCAAAAGTTAGGGTAATGAGATAAAGTTTTAAAGAATAATCCATTAGATATTGAGTTATTAGGATTTTGGGAAAAATAATATAAGTTCAACAAGAATTAGGCTTAAAGCCAATAAGCTAGCCCAATATAAGAGAATTAAGAAAGATGTATGAAATGGGTCTCTTAGAAGAGACCTAAAATATAACCCTTTGTATTTAAAAAGATGAAGGGCATGATTGAGCCTTGAAAAAGAGCCTAAACTGTGACCCGAAGAATAACTAGCCCATTAAAAAGGAATTAGAAGTGTACCCATATTAGTAGATTTTATGCACAACTGATAGTTTCTTAGTCATAACTTGAGTTAGGAATACTTAATTAATGATCTATTAAAAAATTTAGAAACTAAACATCTGACGCTTTAACCTATATTTATATCATAATTTAAATTCTAGCCATTTAATACTAGATTTCATTTAAATATAGGCAAAATTTGAGTTTAGACAACACAGAGCAGTGTGTAGCAAATTGGCTATAACTTTGCCTAGAAAATTCAAATTGTGAAATGGTTAAACTGATGGAAAATAGATATACAAAACTTCAACTTATGTAAATTTTGTGTAGAGATGTCAAGTATCCTATGAGATACATTGAATCTCCCTAAAAGATTACAAGTAAAAGTCAACAAAGGAGAAGTTTGAGTTGTCTCATAGTTAATGAGTGAATAAATGCAAGGTTCTTTCATATCTTCCTAAGAGATATGACTAAGGCTAAAAGGAGAGAGAAAAAAGAACTAGGGCCCATTTGGATAAATAGCTTAAATAAGTACTTATGTCATAAGAGCTTTTTAGATGAGAGCTTATGTTATAAGCGCTTAATTCAATAAGCTTATTTGTGTTTGGATACACACTTTGAAAAGCGCTTATGCAGTTTTTTAAGGTATTTGGATGCGTTACTACACAAGCACTTATAACAGTTGAAATTACTGAAAAGACTATCATAAGTACTTATAAAATTAAAGTGTTTGGATAAATAAGCACTTGTCATAATTTTTAAAAA
>JANHAO010010351.1:0-17732 GCA_026873985.1 Saraca asoca
TAACAAAGATACATAGAAACAAGGACTTATTTAAAAGAAATCACTCTCATACTTCAATAATTCAAGTCTAAGAACATCAAGATAAGTCTATTTTCATAGAGTTATCAACTACTCACCAGGTCATGAGCACAGTAGAAGGCATAAAGCCTTAGATCACCATTCCTATGACCAGGAAGGTAATAGGAGTCATCGAACCACTAGTCATCAGTCTGAAACACAAGACCCCATGACCGAAGAATTACTTTAGAAGGTACAATAGTTAGAGAAGTGCCTTCTGACTTAAGACAGACAAGATTGTTACGAGGAAAGGACACCATTCACCAAGGAGATTGAGACAGAGCCTTTTCCTCACAAGTTTAAGGTCTTGAACATCCCGTAGTATAATGGGGATAGTGGCTCGTATAACCACTTGGACTCATTCAACGTCCAAATGGATCTTCAGACCACCAACCTATTAGTAAAATGTCGTGTTTTCCTTACCACCCTTGGAGAAATATCTCAAACGTGGCTCATGAGTCTCCCAGCTCGCAGCATTAGCAGTTGGGAAGAATGCCAAAGAAGATTCCTTAACCAATATAAGGCATTAAAGAGGTAGGTCACATCGTCCTACCATCTCGCAATAGTTTTTCAATGGAGAGATGAATCACTGAAAGACTACATCACTCGGTTTGGGTGCGAGGTCAGCAATGTAGAAAATCCCTCGGATGAAAACATCCTTATGGCAATCTCAACTGCACTTTGTAAGGACGGGAAACTTTACAAGATCATATACAAGTCTCCAGTTAGGTGGGAGGAGAGTTTTGGCTCGAAGAAGCCCAACCAGAAGAATGAGGCGAGCGACTCCAACCAGGACAAAAAGAGAGGCAATGGTAGGAATAACAGAGAAAGTCAAAAGGATAGCTTTAATGCCCAGGCTGTAAAAAAGGCCAGGGGTGAGCAACCTCTATGCCAAGGTCACTATGATAGCTACAGTGTCCTGTCTAATATTTTAGATAGGATCTTTGCAACAGAGAGGGGTAAGGAGGACTTCAAGAAGCCTAAGCCCATAAGGGCTCCTCTTGAGCACAGGAACGGGAATAAGTTATATGCCTATCACAATGAGATCGAGTACAATATTTCAGAGTGCTGGGTGCTCAAAGATGCCATTGAGGATCTCATTAAGAAAGGTCATTTAAGGGACTATGTAGTACGACCTTCAGGATAGTGACCTCCATGACCCTAACAACCAGCACAGCATCAGCGTCAGCAGACTCTTGAACATAAGGAGGCACCCTTGGTGAGGACCATATTTACCAACCATGATGGACCTCACATTGTTAGAACCTAAAAAAGGTTACACGAGTAGTATATGTGCGTCGTAAAACATGTCCTACTTACGAGGTATGATGAAGCTTAAAGACCAGTGAAAAAGGCCAGGATGAGCTCTGATTGCATCACTTTTATTAGTGAAGACACTCAAGGAATACATTTTCCACACAACGACGCATTGGTCATTCGAGCCAGAATTTGTAATGCTGAGGTGCAGAGACTCATGATTGACATAGGTAGCTCAGTAAATGTCATGTATAATAATGTTTTGACCAAGTGAGCATAAACTCTAACTAGCTTAAGCCTTCCCCAGAACCTTTTTTTGGCTTCACAGGAGATGTGGTAGTACCAGTAGGGCAAATTAAACTTCTAATTACCCTCAGGGACTCAGGCTGGCAAGTCACTGCCCTAGCTGATTTTCTGATCGTTGACTTTTCCTCAGTATATAATGTAGTGTTGGGGCGACCAGTGATGAATGACCTGGATATGGTCATATCACCCAGAACACTCACCATCAAATTTCTAACCCTCTACGGAGTTGGATGTGTACAAGGAGAATAAGTGGCCTGACGCTATTATAAAGATGCAGTTGAAATGGGGGTAAGAGGAAAGAAGATTGATGTGATTTCTGGAGGAGAGTCACAACCTATGAGCTTGATTGGGGTTAGCCATGACCTAAACCCTCACGAAGTAGATTTTGAAAAGACAACTAGCCTGATAGAAAAACTTGAGGACATTTAAGTTAGTGAGGCAGACACCAAAAGATACCTCAAACTAGGAAGAAATCTGTCCCCAGACATGAAGGTGGAGCTAACTAATTTTCTTAAAGCAAATCTTGATGTCTTTACCTAGAATCATGAAGACACGGCTGAAATTGACCTAAAGGTGATGTTGCACAAGTTGAACATTGATCTTCGCTATTAGCCAGTTCACTAAAAGCAAAGGCCAATGATCGTCAGGTGATACACAGCTTTAAAAGAAGAAGTGGATAAACTTTGGCTAACAAGTTATCTGGGAAGCTCATTACCTGACATGGGTAGCCAATCCTATGTTGGTCAAGAAAAAGAATAGGAAGTGGAGAACCTATATTGACTTCACCAACCTCAATAAGGCATGTCCAAAGGATAGTTTCCTCTTACCGTGAACTGATTAACTCATGGATGCAAAGTAGGGCACCAACTCTTTAGCTTCATGAATGCCTACTCAGGGTACAATCAGATCCCTATGGACGCTCAAGATGAGGAATACACCTCCTTTATCACTAATCACGAGTTATACTATTACAAAATGATGCCTTTTCGACTAAAAAATATAGGGGTAACCTATCAACGATTAGTGAACATGATGTTTAAAGATCAGATTGGAAAAACAATGGAAGTGTACATGGACAACATGTTGGTGAAGTCTGAGCAGGTTACCAACCATGTCCATGATACGGGAGAGATGTTTTAAATCCTGAGGAGGTATCAAATGAAGCCGAATTGGCATAAATGTGCATTCAGAGTTACTTTAAGAAAATTCCTTGGATTCATGGTGAATAGCAGGGGAATTGAAGCCAATCCTGAAAAGGTCAAAGCTCTCATTGACATGAGATCCCCTACTGGAGTCAAAGATGTGCAAAGCTTAAATGGCCTGGTCACGACATTTAGTAGGTTCATCTCTAAGGCGACAAATAAGTGTGTTCCTTTCTTTGATATCCTAAAAAAGGTAAGGAAGTTCAAATGGACACAGCAATACAAAGTCACCTTCTAGCAGCTTAAATAATACTTTGAGCAAGCTCTTCTTTTGTCCAAACCAAAGGAGGGTGAGAAGCTAGTCATTTATTTGGGAGTATCCTAGTACGCTCTTAGCATGACTTTGATGCAAGAAGAAAATGGAGCTTAGTTCCCTATTTATTATGTGAGCAAAAGGCTACTGGATGCTGAGACAAGGTATTCACCTATAGAAAAACTCACTTATTGCCTAGTAATTGCATCGAAGAAGCTGCGACTATACTTCCAGGCTCATAGCATACCAATGCTTACACAATTCCCACTTAGACAAGTTTTGCAAAAGATGGATGTCGTAGATCATCTACTCAAATGGGCAATTGAGCTAGCTCAGTTTGACATTGAATATAAGCCTGGACTAGCAATCAAAGGGCAAGCTCTGGTAGACTTTATCACAGAATTCACCAAGCCTATATAAGAGGAAATAGAGACATCACAAGCTTTATATTGGGAACTATATGTTGATGGATTGTCTAGCAAACAAAAGGCCAGGACAAGAGTACTTTTCATCAATCTTGAGGGGCATAAAATCCTCTGCACATTAAGATTCAATTTCCAAGTCACAAATAATGAAGCTGAGTATAAAGCATTATTGGCTGGGCTACAACTGGCGAAGGAAATACGAGTTGAAAGATTGAAGATTTTTAGCGAATTGCAGCTCATTGTCTACTATGTACAGGGAGAATACCAAACTAGAGGATTGAAAATGACCATCTACTTATAGAAAGTCCAGGAGTTACTAAGCTCATTTTAGCAGTTTGAAGTCAATCAGATACCACAAGCTTAGAATGCGCATGCTAACACCTTAGCTCGCCTGACTACAACTAAAGATGCTGACTTCCTGGGGGTAATCCTAGTGGCATTCCTCTCATCCCCGAGCATAGAATAGGAGGATACCATGATGGCAATTGCCATGGCCTAAGACTTGTGGATGAGCCCAATCATCGATTACTTATAGAATGACAAACTGCTAGAAGATAAGCTCAAGGCATGGCAATTGCGAGCTCTAGTAGCCAAATATTACATCTATGATGATATGCTGTATAAAAAAGGATTTTCAACTCTACTTCTAAGATGCATTAATGGCCATGACTATGACACCATCCTAAAAGAAATCCATATCGACATTGTAGAAATTATGCTGGGGGGTTATCTCTAGCTCAAAAAGCTCTCCGACAGAGATTTTTTTGGCCCTCGATGAAACAGGACGTTGTTAATCTTGTCAAAAGGTGCGACAAATGCTAGAGGTTCGTGAAGATTCCATGTGCCCCACTAGCCTACCTACAGTAGATGGTTAGCCTATGGCCCTTTGTAATCTGGGGCATGGATTTGATTGAACCACTCCCTACAGCTTATAGAAATTGTAAACATACAACTGTAGATTATTTCACCAAGTGGGTAGAGGCAAAGGAACTCGCGGAGATCTCTTCTACAAAGATCAAGAAATTTATATGGAATAACATCATTTGCAAGTTTGGAGTCCCCAAACAAATTATGATCAATAATGGAACCCAATTTAATAGAGAGTAGTTCATCAAGTTCTATGATGATCTTAGGATCACAAAGAGCTTCTCAGCTGTAGACCATCCACAGGCCAATGAACAAGTCAAAGCCGTTAACAAGATCATCAAATATATGTTGAAGATGAGGTTGGAGGCCAAGAAGGGAGCATGGGTAGACAAGCTACAGAAAGTGCTCTGGGCTTACAGAACCATAGTTTGTGGCACTACAGGAGAAATTCCTTTCTCGATGGTATATGGATCTGAGGCAATGATCCCAGCAGAATTTGAGCTAGCATGAAAAGAAGAATTACTTTTAATCTAGATAACAACAACCAACTACTCATCATGAATCTTGATTTTATATTTTATAGAAGAAACAAGAGAAAGAGCTCGCCTTAGGGTCATGACTTATCAGTAACGGGTTGCAAGATACTATAACCGAAAGGTTTGAGCTCGAAGCTACAAAGTTGGTGACCTCGTACTACGCCTTATTCTTCCAGGAACTCGAAAGGCCAATAAGGGAACCTTAGGTCCAAATTGGGAGGGCCCGTACCTCATTAAGAAAGTCCTGGGCAATGATGCTTATCACCTGGCGAATATGGATAGAACAAAATTTCTCTGAGCTTTGAATGCTGAGCATTTTTGCTCGTACTGCCAACAGAGATCCTAATCTTGTAAAATTATTTAGAAATTATAAAAGTGCTTAAACATTTCCTTAAATTTTTTACGTTTATGTTTATTAGTTTCTAAGTAAAATCTCAATAAAGTCTTGCACGGAAAGTGAGCTATATATTAGTCATGGAATTCTAGCTGAAGCATAACTTACCCAACATCCAGCTTGACTAATGATCATGATCTACTAGCTATTATATGCAGTGTATGAAGCATGCAATTATGGAAACTAAGAGGAAACAAGCAAGAATATCATAGAAGTTCATTTAATGCCTTATTTAGTGAGGTGTGTTCATACAAAGTCCAAGATAGGATACAAAGTTCAAAAATGAAATTTGAAACTACAAAGAATTGTGGCCTAAGAAGATGGATCCTTAGGGGCTGAGTTTTTTCGAGGCAAAGGGTGGACAAGTGAAGGAGGTAGGTTGTTCATTGTTTAATCACTAATGACCTCCACGATCTGCAAGTTGCTCCCTCTTTGAATAGCACCCTCGACAAGAGAAGCTTTAACAGTGGACTCCACATTCTTTTTGTAAGAAGTGGCCTTTGCAGTCCTCTTAAAGCACTTAACACCCTCAACGGCATCCTTACCAAAAAAGGAGAAGTCCATTTTCACCTATCACTCCCACAGGGTGTACAAGAAAAAGGAGTTGGCTTTAAACTCTGTGTTCTCTACTACTCTTGCAACTATCACGGCGGTCTCTTCTTTGACGTTGGTGACCTCTTCCTTCCCAAGAGCGGCTTCCTTCCTGGCCCCCTTAAGCTTCTTCTTAGAAGCTTCAACTCATTGCATTGCTTCCTCAGCTTACTAAACTACTGCATCTAGTTCACCCTTTATCTTTGTCAACTCGCTAACTACCTTATTGAGGTCTAACACAATGGCCTTGTGATTTGCCACTTCGAAAGATAGAGCGACCTCAGCTTCCTTTTGAGTGACCATGACTTCTTTTTAAACTATCTCGGTGTCTCTAGCTCTTTCCCTTAACTCTAGTGGCTCAGCGGTCGGTAGCCAATTCTTTCTTGAATTTTGCTTTCTCTTCACTTTGAGCTCGGAGCACCTTCTTTGACTTCATTATTGTCAATAGGTTCTGAAAAACTAAACAATCAAGCTAAGTTATGAGAAACATAAAAGCACTAGGATAAAAGGACTTTACTTACCAGTAAGCCATGGCGAGATGCATAGCTCAACAATCCTTCAACTGGGAAGTCCTTTTATTCCAGTGCCTTGGCCCTATTGCAGGGCTCCAAGATCACGTCGACATTATCCAAAAGGAAGTTGAAGTACTCTTTCGTCTTTGGGCCAAGTCCAGTAGATTGCTCCTCGACCTCAATCTTGGGTGCCACCTGCTTTCGGGTGGTAATGACTTTCTTCCCTTTGTCCTTCTTTTATTTCTTAATGGGGGGCTTAGAGGGGGAAGCGACCATGATTGTAGATACCACCTTAGGATGTGAGGTGGGAACCAGCTCCTACGAAGGTGTTATTGCCAAGGTGAAGGCTGACTTACAGCAATATGAGGGACATTCGCATTAGAAGCTAATGAAGTCATTGCAACAAGATCAGGTGGTGGCTTCCAAAAGATGAGTTTTATCATGTGCTCAAAATCTTCAAAGTTGGCTGGGCTAACTTCCTTAGTTTGATGAGATCCTACCTCTCTGGCAAGCTCAATATTCAAGGCTGGGGCAAGCTTGGGTGAGCACAAGTGCTCCTCGTCAAATCTAAAGCTGTGAACTATTCTAACACCTCAAGCTCCTCAGGCTCGAGAGACAGTTTCTTGCCAACCTCGTTTGCAAAATGAAATAGTGTTAGAATCAGATAAGCAAATATAATAACTCATCCAACTTGCACATCTTCAGCTTGCTCAATCAGAGTAAGAAGAAAGTCAAAATTGTTAAGATAATGCAAAGACGGGTAGGAGACATAGAACTAATGGGTTTTGTAATTCCCTACATTGGATTTGCCCTTGGTCTCACCCTACGACAAAATTTTCTTATGCTTAATTTGCTGAGTCAAAAGATAATAAATCCCATCTAGTTAGCCCATGATCTTAATGTTGTAAAGGTAGCAAAGAACCTTTGCAGCTGGTGGTGGGATGTTATTCCTTAAATATACTAGTGCCAAGGAAGTCAGCTGAGAATAGGAGTTTGGGGAAAGTTAGAATGGGTAAAGTTTTAGTTTATTCAATAAATTAATAATATAGGAGTGCATTGAAAACCTAAACCCAGCACTGAGATGCTGGGGACTAATGGTAACGAACCCTGGAGGAGGATAAGTAGCATGATCATTATAAGAGGGTGCCATAACGAGATATCCCTTTGGGAGCCAGAATGTTTGAATTATGCCCTGAAGCTTGTCAAAGCTAATGGTTGAAATGTGGTGGTTGAACACCAAGCGATCTAGAGATCGCTGATTGGTAGTGACCTCTTGGCCCCTAAAGGGGTCTAGACAAACACTAAATTCTCTAGTAACCTCACCACTTCTTGAGGTCACTTCACCTATGTGTCACATCAGCTCCACACTTTGGGTTAGAGAGTTGAGTTCTTCATCACTCCCCATTTGGTGACCCTTATGTTTATAAGTTGCCATCTACACAAGAAGAAAAAGTGGTCAGGTTGCTAAAAGTGGACCATATTTAAAAGCTAAGCCTAATAGCTCCCTATGAGGCAGGTCATACACACTTTAAGTCACCACATCTAAGACCCAAGCCCCAGAAAACAAGGGGAACTTAACTGTTAAGATGATAAAACCTAGGAAACTGATGAAGGACTTGAAATGACAATAAGAAACACTAGAGTCTACTAACAAATCAACCAAATAAATCGGGCCAAACAGGAGAAAATGTACAAGCAAGCAGGTTCAATCAACATTCCAGATTCTTTCAATTATAAACAAATAAACTACACAAACTGCAAAATGAAGACACCCGAAAACCAAAAATTGGGGAGAGAAAACTTACCATATCAATTGAAGAAGAAGGTCTGAGATGTGTGCAAAACTAGTTTTTAGTGATAAAAACTTGAACCATGAGCTCGATAAGCCAAAATAGTACTAACAGAAACAGATGATGATAAATGGATGCATACTTGAGAGAGAAGACTAGAAAGAAGAGTTTTGGAGCTTCAAATTTCAAATGGTGAATGAAAGGGGGAAAAAGATTTTTCTCAGTTTATATCATGCACCATCTCACCATTGGATCTGGGAACTGATCGACTACCCACGATTTGACGGCTCAATGAATGACAGCAATAAGTTGTTGCTAGCTTGGCAAAAACATTCACCAAAGGCAGAAATAATCACACGGGCTAGTGGCAGAAGCCCAAGAGTCATAGATTAAGCAAGCAGAAGTGTGCCAAATGACCTGAAAGATTATAGGTCATAAGCAACAGTCTACAGCTCTTAGCCTACACATCATTCAAGTTACCATTAAGGAGCAGCTCTCATATAACCAATCTCGTGCTAGCTAAGGTGGATCTGTGCAACCTACCTGGATACTTGTGCTAGTTGATGTGTATCCATGTGACCTACCTGAGCACTTAATCTCATGCTAGCTGAGGTGCATCCATGCGACCTACCTGAGCACTCGTGCTAGCTAAGGCACATTCATGCGACCTACCTAGGCATTCAATCTCGTGCTAGCTAAGGTGCATCTGTGCAACCTACTTGGGCACTCGTGCTAGTTGAGGCACATCCGTGCGACCTACCTAGGCATTTAATCTCACACTAACATAAGCACTCAGGCATTTCAATGCCCAAACTTGTTACCAGCTTAGGCATTCCAATGCTTAAACTCATTACTAGCTAAGACACTCCGGTGTTCGAATTCATTGCCAATCGAGATAAGCTGATACGACTGATTGGTTATTTAACATGGCACATATCCTTTTAAGTTATGATTTACTGGCTGAAGCCCTTCATATTAATTTAATTTATTCTATCCAAGGTCGATTGACCTATCAGGCATTCATTTTATCTAACGCTTATCAAATTGTGGTTTGTAGGAATTCATTCATGTTACCAACTGCAACCTACTAAATGACCAATATGACATCCATAGGAGAAATAGAATATTATGCAAAGTTTTATTAAAAACCTCAACGAGGTGAACTTATATGAAGATTCGAGGGCACAAATCAAATTAAGCCTACAGCTAGCATATCCTAAGAGGAAGGGTTGAATTCTAACAAGCTAGAAGATCAGCGAGCATGCTAAACAGCCCCAACTCTTCCTTGTCCTCCTCCTAAGCTAAAAGCCTCTTCCTTAACTTGAATGCCCCCAAAAGTACTTAAAGCAAATCGAATAGTTAACTCACTGTGCAGGGAGGCTAAAGAACAATGGGGGAAAGAATTGCATTATTCAGTGTGACCAAGAGAAGGTTAGGGAGAAATGTAATAAAATTTCTTGGGATCTTCAGAGAGGAATTGTCCATGGGAGCTTTCTATAACAAAACTTCCCAGAATCCTCAGAGAGGGATTGTCACAATAGGCTATACACATCTCGTAGCACTCCACCAAAGATCTGACCCACCAGAAACATGGGGGGCTCAGCTAACTCATTCATTAGGTCATTTTGTGGAAAAGGAAGAAAGTTTTTCACACCTTATATAGACCAGTCTGGCCTCACCAATGAATCCAAAGGCTATCTAGCTGTTCTTAATCAAAAAGTCTAAGAAAAAGCAAGGCTACCATGCCAATGGCTATAAAACATGTGCATTAGAGGCATGGCCTGATGTAAATAAAGTACTAAGATTGAAGTTTAAAATGACAACACTGTAGACTATAAGTGAAGACCTTAACAACACTGCAGACTGTAAGTGAAGACTTTGACAATATGGCAGACTATAAGTGAGAACTTGACAACACTGAAGACTTGGCTAGCAAGATACAACTTTCAGTCCACAAAGCAAACTGAAAGTAAGGGGCTAATGTTATGGGTATTTTTGGAGCAATGTAAAATGGGGTTGGCAAAAGCCCAAACAGGAGATGAGTCCAACCAGAAAAAGGCCCAGATCATCTAAAAATTGAGATCACTCAGCAAAGGCACTAGATTGCTGGTTATGGACTTAGGATGCAAGACAAGGCCAAGGTAGAAACCCCAACTCACTAAGGATGAGCTCCAACTCATTGGTTAGAGCATACCACCCCAACCATCTTCTAGAAGGCTCATCTTGGTTAAACCCAAGAACAAGACTAACTTGCATGGCCAATAAATCGCCCGGCGTGAGCTCAGGTCACCAAATAAGCAACCTCAAGCATTGGGTATGGAACATCAAGGTTTAGCCAGCAACCAGAGGCACATATTCCTAACTAACAAATTAGCCTCCAAAATCGATAGATCAGCCCCTAACAAGCCGACATTGAATTGCTTAGCATTTATTGTCCAATGCGGCGAAAAAAATAATTTTATGATTTATCAAATTACCTTTGTAACCCCCTACCTCTATAAATAGAGGAAAAAACCATTGTAGGGGAGAAAAAAATGCAAAGACCTTGACAAAATAGTGAGAGAATTCTTGTATTGAAACTCTGTTAAACATTACAAAGAACATTCATACAACAGCAGATACAATCACTGTGGACGTAGGGGTCACAATAACCTTAGTCGAATCACAATAAAAGGCTTCTGGTGTCCCTTACTTCCTCTCTTTCAATCTCTTCCTTTCATATTTACACTCTCCATCTACAGTTTGGGTGTTTACTGAACTTTTTCTGTTGACCGAATCTTGCTGTCAACATAACCAAAGTCAATTATGAATGGGAGATTTAATACAGATTTGTTAACTTGATACATGCAAGTCTTGTAACATATAAAGTTTGCAAATTCCTCAAAATATAAGGAGTCTTATTCTCTTGAACAATGATATAGCTAATAATTTGGGACATTAAAATAAATTGTTTTAGCTAAATCATTTTATGTATGAACATATTTTAAAATGTACAACAATTATTCTAATTGTCATGCAATAATCATTAAAGGCTTTCATTATAAATTCACTAACATTATCAAGACGTGTATTATCTTAATTGCATATTAGAAAATTGTGCTTAAAATCAAATTATTTGAACAAGTAGTGTTACAAATGTCAAGTTACGATTTGACAACAAACACAAATATGACAATGACATTGAAGCATCAATTAAAATCATAAAATATTTAAATGATCTACATGATGAATAAATAGGTCTACATATATTAACTTGTATTTCATTCAAAAAAAAAAAAATACTGGAAGTCTAACTTTAGTTGATGAAAGCCTTCTAATTATTTTGTCTTAACAACAAAAAGCATATAAAAATTCATTAGTTTAAAGAATTTTCAAGTTCTTTAACAAATAATCGTGTAAATTTTTAATGATTTTTTGCATCATTATTGTTAGTAATGCCAAATAGTGAAAATATTTTATTAGTGAATTTCTGATTCATTATAACATGTATTTTGATTAGAGTTATATATTTATAATACAAGTCAAAAGGAAATAATAATCACTTTTCCAATACAATTTTCTTACCTCAGATAACAATTGTAACATACAAATATTCAATATTTTTTTAATTTATTGTCTCAATGTAATATCCATTTCATTGTATGCCTCTAAAACTTAAGATATATATATATATATATATTTAAGATTTATTTGATAACAATGCATCATTTATCACTATTTATGTTTCTTCGAGTAAAATTATATTAGCTTTTCTGATGCCTTTAAATTTTGTACGACCTAATATTGTACAACATTATTTTCACCAATCATTAATTAAGAAAATTATTTCCTATTATTAATAGTGGTGTGCATTGTTAACTATTCACAATCACAAATTATCAATATTTATTATTTAGATCAAATTAAAGACTAGTGAATGTCCATATTTTTCATAAAAGCTAGAAATACTTTTTTTTTTGGACACTATCATCACCAATTAAATGATCAATTCTTCTTCTTTGGTGTTCAAAGGTCCAAATGTATTACATCATAGCGATCATGGTTAAAGGCATTATTCTCATAAATAAAGTTTGCCTTTACATTTTTTTTTAGTGAGGCTTCATAAAGTTCCACAAGATGTTTAGATGTATGACAAATACGTGACTAATGCCCATTTATACCGCATCAATAACATATAATTTTTGAATTTTTTGAGTTTTTATTATATTATCATTTTTTTTCATTATTCTTCCACTTTTTGTAATGAGAAATAATTTTATTATTAATGATTGCAATAATTAGTTTAGCTTTTTCCAAAACTACGATTATAATTGTAGCCTCATCCACACTTGAACCTTTTCTTGTTATTACATTCACTATAGAGAATGAAATAAAACCAATTATAAAGGTTTCATAATTTTTCATCAAGAGCTTGTTATTTTATTTAGCCATAAGAAAATGTGAAATCAATTTAGAATATACACACACAAAGTTTATCTTTCTTTGGTATTGCTATATCAAGAGTATATTTAAGACATGAAATAATATATAATATTTTTTTATAAAGAGTAACATAAAATGGAATAAAAAATAATAAAATTATATAATAATAAAAACAAAAAGTATTCAATATTAATAAGAGCTAAAAGAATTTAACTTAAATTTTCTCCCTTTCACTTTGAGTCTCAATCTCTGAATCAATATTTGAAGAGTCCTTGAGTTAAAAAAACTCATATGTCCTTAATCTCATATGAATTGTCATTGAAAATATTAGATCGTAAAGAAATAAATTAATCAAATTTTTAATAAATTAAACAATTCTCATAAAACCCAATATTAATGATAAAGAAAAACTTATGATATTAAAAGGATAGATACTCACCTTTTCTTTTCAATGCACCAAAGTGTGTATATATATATATATAATTTCAAATATTAGGTAGTATTGTAAAGAAACTATATTATAACTTTTAACTATTCAATTGAATATTATAAAATAATTTTAGTTAAGATCTATAATGTGAAAAATAACTTGATTATAGTTAAATAATAAAAGTAAGAAATATAATACATCAAATCCATTAACTTCTAAGGCTAGAACCACTTGAATTTGGAAATCTTACTTTTAACTACTTGGTTAAAAATCTTGGATTATAAATTCAATCGAAAAATAAATAAATAAAACTTTTATTAACAATATTCAATCCTACTCTAAATTTTCTAAAATTCTTTAAAAAATTGAGAATTGGTTGAAAGTAAGTGATTCATAAATTCATAAAATAAAAGAAGAATTTTTTTTTTTGCAAAACTCAAACTATAATATGAATAGCGATCGAGTTAGAAATGAAGATGATATTATCACTTAAAATAAGAAAAATAATATAGAATATCACTTTATAAAACAAGATTTCATATCACATCACATTCACTTTAGCAAATAAAATATATAAATATTTTAAATGCTTCATATTCACTTTTTACAATGAAATATCAAAATCTTTACAAATTATGATTTCAATTTCAAATTATGCAATATTCTAATTTTGTACAAACAAAATATTCACTTTATAAAATTAAGTATCAAAATTCTTTGGATGTTATCATATTCACTTTAGGGAATGGATTATAAACCATTAGGAATATCTTGATTTTAATCAATGTCTTATTTTTGTATGTAGCCATAGATACAAGATAATATATTTTAGCTATCTTCTTATTGATACTTTAAGACCAATTAGACATGAAAGTAATTTAGAATATTTTGATTAGTAAACTTCTGAGTCACTATAGCATTTATTTCAATATTTACAAACTATCACATTAATTTCAAGTTATATGATATCAAAATAAGAAAATAAAGTTATCAATTAAAATAAGAAAAATAATTTACATCATGCATAATAACATTAAGAACAGAAAGCTAAAAAAAATGTCATGTATTACATTTTCTTGCCATATTTATAAGGATAATGAGTAATTATGTAAAAAAACATGTGCACTAGTCAATAAAGAATCAAAAAGTGTTTTCATATAACTACGCCATATCACACCAGATTTATTATTTATTTTCTTTTACAAAACTAATTTGATAAAAATTGCATATTAACAAAAATAACAGATAATATATTAAGAGTAAATTGTATATTATAATATATAAATCATATTGTACAAAGTTGAATTTAAGGAGAAATCTTCTTTTGCCTAAACTCAAAAACTCATAATAAATTAATTTTGTTATGGTAGAATAATATGAAAGAAATTTTTCTCTTGTTCACAATTGTGTAAAATCCTTATTACAATCATTCATATATAAGTTTCAAGATCTAAAAGAGAATTAGAAATAAACTCAACTAATTTATAGATAAACCAAAAGAATGTGATAGACATTTATATAAATATAATATAATAACAAAATGAAATATATTTATCAATATCAAAATTTTTAATACTATTATTTTTTTTAAATTAAAAAATTAATGACATGATTTATGAATTTTTGAATAAATTATTTAACCATTTTTACAACTGAAAGCACATGTGTATTATGAATAATTAGAGAAAGTTTCATGTAGTATTTTACCCAAAATGATAAAAGGAGCAAAGCTCAACTCTTTCAAAGATGCAACTAGGTGGTGTATCTCTTGAATTTCTCTGAAAAATGAGAATAAATTTAGAAGATATAAAATTCAATCTCTTATTATTTATCTCAATTTTTCATTAAAATTTATTATTTTAATATAAAATTCTTATATTTATTTTTTCTTAAATTTACACTCAGTTTTTCTTTTAAACAAACTCAATCTTGGAATAAGATCTCTAGTTTCACTAGTAATTTGATTTCATACTATAATTCATTTCAAGATTCCATTTATCATTGTCTGACATGTAGTTTATTGATCTGGGTAGTTGCACCGTCAGATCAAATAAAATATGAAGAGAATTATGTAAATTCAATATATTAAAACTTAAGTAGATATTAGAATATCAAATATATAATTATAAAATAAAAATTTTGTTTGCATTGATTATAATTAAATAAATAATTAACACGGGAATTAGATTTTCTTTATTTTCTCTATGTGTAACACACGATGAAATAATATAAATTAATAGAGAGATAATTTTTTTGATATATCTAAAGAGAATTATTGTGTAGAATGGATAGGAGACCTAACCTTTTAAAATAGAAAATCTTCTTGGACTTACCCATCAAAAGTCCAATGGGTTAGTAGGTCTACACATTGCTGCAAAACACATAAGCTCAATATACATATTTTGTTCATAAATAAAATTATAGAACTAAACATTTTACAAACCATTCTAGGATGAAATTCAACCTGTTTTGTGAAACAAATAAAAAACCAAATAATGACAATCTAATAGAAAAATATTCTAACATTCTTCCATTTGGATAACATTAATTGTAATAAGTTAATTTTATAAAACATTTTATTTTTAAAAACAACTCTCGTGCTGAAAACTAATTTTAAATACATGTACCACTATTTTAAAAACACATCATCCTAAAGAAGATGCTTGAAAATTCGATTTAGCTCTGTGTAGTTAATGATATTGAATCATGGCGGCAGTTGCATTCTTTACTAATACAAAACCTTTTATGGTTACAAAATACCATAAACTACACAAACTTAATCACTAATGTGATAGTATAGTAGGAAAGATAACATTAAAATTGTGACTACACCATGCTCATCTTTCATGTCAATCCTCAATTCTCAACAAACAAACGAGCTGAGTATAGCATGAGAAATCAACTGACATTTTCTAAAGTCAAAACATCTCATAAATCCTAATATGGTGTTGTTAATGGTGGATTACGGTTAGACCCAAATCCGGCCAACAAATGGGGTTTTTGAGGACCCAAGCCATTTTTTGGTCATTAAAGCAGTCGAAAGGTGCTGAATGGAAAGAGGAAGGGGGAGAAGAAACAAATACATAGGGGTTTAATGTGGTTTAGCCAAATTCGGATGGCATCAGACCCTACGTCCACAGAGATGTTTTATTATATCGAAGGAGTTTTTATAGAGCTTTGAATATGGTTTTTGGCAGAGTTTCTGCTAGTATTTCCTGCTTTACAATAGTTCTAACCCCTATTTATAGAAGCATAGAGGGATATAAACAGAACTAAATAAACTGTACATTTGTTATATCAAGTATTAAATAAACAAGATTGCCTAGGGCACTATAGACTGGCTTCTGCAGGTTACTTTCTGTGCGTGGGATCCGATGGCTGCATTTGCAAATTGGCAGTGTAAGTTGTCTGCTGGCCTTATGCTCAACCTCAACGAGCTTCTGGCGAGGTGAAGCTATGTCCTTGTGAATTGGAGCTCATGCGCTGAGGCTGCTGCTGGCTTGTGACCCTGAGCTAGTTTAGCTAGCGAACTCGAGTCTTTAGTGAGTTGGAGTCTCTTCGTAGTGACCTCGCAATTTGATGAACTCGTCCTTTTGTCAGACTTGGCTCCTTCTGAGCTTTTGCCGGCCCATTTCATAGTGTCAGTTTCTATTGATAATAGGTGTCAATTTGGAGAGATCCAATCAAACTAATGAACTAATGACTGGCCTTAAGCCTTTAGTCCTAATAAGATAAAGTAATAATTTTAATGCATTGTAATTAGATAATGCATCACAAATAAGGTAAACATAAATTACATTTCCATACCATAATTAATATATCAATATTAACAAACATAAACATATGACAAGATATAACAAAAAAGGACATATATATATATAAATCAATATTATATAAAAGCAAATCATACATGAGCAAAAAATTCCCATAACCAAAGTTATAAAAAAAAAAAAACCACAATTTCCATGTTCTCAATATGTTTCCAAAAAATTGCAGGCCTGAGTCCTTTAGTTAAAGGATCAGTTAGTATAGCATCTATCTGAATGTGCTCTACCACTATATTCCTTTTCTTTACAAGATCTCTGACTATAAGGTATTTCAACTCTAAATGCTTGGGCTCACTAGAACTCTTATTATTTTTTATAAAGAATATTGCAACACTATTGTCACAATAAAGCTTTAGTGATCTAACAATAGAATCAGCAATCTGAGTCTTGAAATGAAGTTTCTTAACCACATAACTTGAGAAATGTTATAAGCATTTTTTGGTCCACTCAGAATGGATTGGTTAAAGTCTAATAAGAAACAAAGCCTAACCGAAAGGAGGCCTAGGACGCTTAACAACCAAGGTCATTGAGTGGGATATTGATAGTTCAGTTGTCGTGACTGATCAAATTAGAAATTTATAAAACTAGATTGCACTACTCTGCTTGTAGCATAGAGCAACACTGGGTCGAACCTAAAGATCATTTGTGGATGATATCAATCAATTAAGAGCTAGAAATAAAGGGGGGTTGGCAAAATCTAAACTAATAGAAACTACACTAACAAAATAGAAACTAAAATACAAATAACAAGTAACCAGCCAAAGGAACTAACTAGCTTGAGATTAATGTATCCTTGATCACTTAAGATTCATTCAATTGTTGAAAATCATAACAAGAAGCCTTGGAATGATTAATGAATCTAT
>JANHAO010010352.1:0-17731 GCA_026873985.1 Saraca asoca
TCATTTTCTAAAATTTTGTTTTTCAATATCAAAATAAACATATAGCTTAGAGTGATTTGATAGAAGATTACTCTAAGGCTAACAGAAAATTATTTAGACCAACTTTATTATTATTAGTAGAGTTTAACTCTTTGAACAAATTGTTTCTAAACTTGATTTTGAGGTACAATGCCTAAATTTTTGAATCCTTTACTAGAATATAGTTTGTGAATTCATTTCGTGTTTTATTATTGCATTTCAATTATAAATGGTTTATGGACCCTTATGAGAAATTATGATAAATATGCATAGGGTTTTAAATATTTCAAGGATAGTGCATGTGACTTTGATAGAGGATCCTTTGGAGTTTTTTATAGAAAACTTCAAGTGCACTTTTAAGTTTACTTCCCATGGCTATATAATATGTGAGGCATGTGGTAGGTTTTTTGTGTGGAGAGATAAGGAGAGGTAGGTACATATGTGATTTGATATATATGATATGATAAGAGTTATTGGGGTCTTGGATTTGACCTTCACATTCAAAAAGGAATTTGATCTTGACTACAACTATTTGACTGAACTAGGAATTTGATCCAGGTTCATACGTATGATATCTATTTGGCTTTCTATGAGAAAAATCCAATTAGAACCTGCTTGATTAATACATATGAGTTATTTAAATTAATATGTTGCTAATTGTATAAGCTTTTCCCAGTATTCTGGATTATTCTCATATAAAGTTGTCATTTTATGAAGAACAAGATTGAATTATGGAATAATTATTTTATCTAAATTAGTTTATGCAAGAAAAGTATTTAGAAGGTTGAGATACAAATTTATGATTTTATGCTAGTAAGTTTTCTTTTCAAAATTGAATTCTTTTCTTTAAACTTTTTTTAATAAATTTATGGAATTTGGTGTGTTTTTTAGAAGGTAAGGTTTTCTATAATTTCAAAAGATTAAGTTTTAGGTTGCAAATTTTGGTAAGTTATTCATTCATTGGGTTCCTATAACTCACTCCTTTTTCTCTTCCATGTTTGTCAAAGTCTAAAACTACCCCTGCTACCTCACATTAGCCAATCCGATTGTACCTAAGTTTGCTCCTTGATTAGGTAGGCTACTTGTGCAGAGATTATAGACATACTTTGGAGGATTTTGGCTATTGGCTTAGGTTGAGTTTTCATGTGTTTATTTGTAGGTTATGTGTTAGGATGACTTATATGTTGATGTGATTAGAAGTTGTGACTTGATTACTGAAAATACAAGCTTGATTTAGGCATGTCGCCCTAAATCTATTGCATTTGTCCCCAGTTAACGTTTTAAGTATTACTTGAACATTTTGTTATTTTATAACCTTTGCAGAGTTGTCATATATTTGATATTTGTTATTTCAAAATTCATATATGAAATTGTAGAACATCTAAGGTTTAATAAAAGAGTTCAATTAGCTTGTGGGAAGCCTTTTTAAAGATGGTTTCCTTCACTGGTCACATGCTCAAAATTGGGGTATTACATATCTTTGTTTTAAGATCAAACCTTTGCTATATGCATGGTTTAAGTAATTGATTCTTATAAGTTCCATTTTTTTCATTTATCATTTTTAATGAAAAATGCTACTCCAACATCTGACATTTTTTTCAATATTAGAGCACATACTTTCTTGCATAACTGGGATCTAGAATTTTAGGCCCCACATATTTGTGTGAGAGAGTGAAAGAAAGTATAAAGATAAGAGAATGAAAGTAGTATTGTTATTTTTTAATAGACTTTGACCTCCTAATATTACAAAAAAAATTGTTATAAATATAAATTTAATTCATTTTAATACTCATATGTACATTTTTGTAAAATAACAAAAATGCAAGTAAAATTGCTGCTTCAATGGGAGATTTATATTTTAGATTTTGAACTAGAGTCTACATTCTAAATATCAAATTTTCATTTTTAAAAAATCCAAAATTATGTATATCTAGAGAAATCTATTAGATATTCCAAATGGAGCTTGGGAATAATTAGGAAGAATATATGGCATGGTTTTTTCTTTTTTGTAGAAAAATGCATTTCTTAATTTTCTTTTACATTCTTTGGGTTCTTGTAATACTCCTAGGTAAGATAGTGCTAAATCAGGATAAAATAATGTTAAATGGAGACTAAAATAGGTAGGTTTGCAAAGGCAGCCTAGATTGAGATTGTAGGACTAGTTAGGATGGGTTTTGGGTTGAGTAGGTGCATGAATCCTAGAGTGATAGGTCAAATGGATGTGTACTGTTTGATCAACTAAACTTTCTTAGGAGTCTATATAAGGGGAGCACCTTGCAGTGAAAAATACAATTCTTATTTGCAATTGAGTGGCTCCCGAAGAGTATTGCTCAGCTAAAAAGGGTTCTTGTAACACCACCAAGTTAAATAGAACTAGAATGGGCCAGATAAGTATTAAACAAAGATTGATCAAAGTCATAAAAGTATGGACTGGGTTGGGACCACACGATTGGTTGGACTAGGATTCTAGATAGGTTAGACCCCAGGACCTAACTAGCTGGTTAATTGGCCCTAAGGAACCAATTGATCAGACCAATAGCAAGGCTTATATAAGGTGTAGCACTTTCTATGCTTTTCACAACCCTCATTTGTAATTGTGTAGGTAACAAAGAGCATTACTTAGCTAATAATGGTTTTTGGTTTGTGCTATTTAAATGCGTGAGTCTAGGGGAAGGTTCTGGCATAAAAGACTAATTTCCCTCATTAAGTTCTTATTTTTCCATAGTTTGATTTTCTTTTATGTCCATTGGTTGTTGTAATGTATTTTCCCAATAGTCAAAGGCCAAAGTAAAAACTAAGGAAGAGCTCTACGGTTAGGCTTGGGAGAAATCTCTCCTATTATAATGAGTGGGGTTTTCTACTCTCCTAACTTCATTTTATGTATAAAAAATATTTTTTTAAAAAAGCCCAAATATCTTTTTGCTAATAATACTCTTAAGGTTAACTTGACTGGATTCAAATACGAGTTCAGAAAGGTGACCAATTAACCAATGGCACAATCCCCAAGGGTAGATCGACAGGTTGATGTTAAGTTAAACAAAATGCAACACATATAATTCAAGGTTTCAAAATCTTAGTGCAATTACGTCATCGACTAGAGTTCAAACAATATTGGGAATAAGTCCTAATGCATTACCAATCCTAAAACCCAAATCTAAGACTGGGATGATTACAATAATGCATCTAGGCCTTGGACCAAAGGCTAAGATCAATACTTGAGATAGACACATGTGTTGTAAGTTCCAAAAATTCCATTTGATTAGATGAGTGTGAATTATACCATATTGCTTCTTTTTCATACAAAGTATATGATTTTAAAATTACCCAAATATTTTTTATATATTAGAAATAGGGAATTAGGCTTGAGAATTTAATCAATTAATATTAGGCCTAACTTATGACAATCAAGAATGATGAATTATTGTTAGACTTGTAAAGGTAAAAAAATGAAGAATTGGGAATAAACTTGGAAATTTAATATGTGAGGATTCGAGTACAACCTAAAATTTACTGATGGGATGTAGACACAAGATATAGAATTAAGAATTGTTTTTCTATGTCATTTTATGCATAATTGTTTGAATGTTTGCATGTTATGGGAGAAGCAATGGGAAATTAGTATCAAATCCAAGTTATTAGATAATCTTAGGAATCTAAACTTTGCATAAGCATATGAGCATGAAGTATTTAGACCATATGAATTTTCAAGGATCTAAATATGAATTAGTTTATGTTTTCAAATCCAAATTTTTCAAATATTATTTTAAAAGTTCCAATTTTTTTAAAAAATATATTAATTAGAAATCTTTTTTTTCATAAACTATTTTATGTTACAAAGTTTTCTTCAATTTTGTTTTTTTTTAAATTGTTTATGCCATCTATTATTCTTCTCAAATAAACTAGTTATTTTATTTTAATGGATTTATAATCTCATACATTTTAAAGGTATATTTTAATTTTAAGGGATAAAAGTTTCTTTTAATGAAAACATATTCTTAAGAATATTCTCATTTCATAAACCTGTAGTATGCATTAAAAGAGAAGGAATAAATCAGAAATGCATGAAAATATAGATGTCTAGTAGACAAAGATAGTAAAGCAAACTCTATAATAGGTATATAGAAAAGTAAGTTATAGACATGTTTGTGTTTAAGAATTGACATGAAAAGGTGAGAACTAGAAGACCTCCATGCACAAGGAGATGTGTGGGTCACACAATGCAATAGGAGGTCTACAATATGTTTTGGTCACCCATGATAATAGGAAGACCTAGAAATAGGTGCAAAAGGTTACAATTTTATAAGAAATGCCATGTATGATTCTGAGGAACAAACTATTTATAAGTTATGAGTTTTCATGTTGTAAGTATCAGGAGATATCATTCTTCAAGTAATCACTAATGTCAGTACAATTATATTTGTAGATCTTACAAGGTTTATAGTATGATAAAACCTAAATAAGATAAGCTTTATGATTAATCTCATGAGTGTAACAAGATAGCAGGATTGGTACCAGTAAAATTTAGATCAATTAGTAAGATTTAGAATAATCAATATCGATAAGATATCATTTACATGAATATTGGAGATGGATGCACTGTTTGAATTACAATCATATTTATGTATATGTATATAAATATCATGTGAATTATATAAATATGTATTACCAAAATGTTTTCAACCCAAAGATGGTTAGCTATTTCTACTCACTCAATAACTATTCTAACTCTATTCATTAACATTTTTCAGGTTAATGAATCTTATGGAAGTTATCTTAGTTAAGAGATACTTCATGATTGCATGTGATTGAACATGATCCTCTTAACATACTCTAGTGGTTAGTATAAGTCCAACTAGACATTAGATTCTCATACATGTATATGATTTTTATAAAAAGTTTATTATTTCAAAAGATATCAAGAACTATTTATTTAAAATTATTTTCAGTGAATCTTGCATATCATGTGTTTTAGTTAAAAGACCCAAAAGTCATGATTTCTGTATTATTTTCATGTTTCAAACTATGAAAGGATTTTTAGTTATGGATTACTCATGGGTTCGCGGTTACCATAAGGTGATTCATGCCAATCACTCCCCTAGATTTTAGGATGTGACAAGTTAGTATTAGAGATTGGTTCTTTATCTGGCATGACATGTTAGGGTTAGTGGATATTGGTTAGGATCATATGTGCCCAAGAGCACACATTATTGCCTAGGAATCTATTAATCTAGGCACTAAAAGTAGTTAAGCTCAAGTAATAAAAAATTAGTATGAAATAGGATATCACTTGTTGAATGGAATATTAACATTTAGATAACCTAAAAATGACACTTTTACCCTTGAGTGGATAAGAGAGAGAAATCATAGAATGATAAAAGTACCCTTAGACATAAGTTAGAAATGAACAACAAGAGAAATGACAAGGTCATTAGAAAAGTCCAAGTGATGGAGGATGGAATTACCCTTAGAATAAGAATAGAATGATAAGGACAATTTTATCCCTATTAGAAAGGAGGTAGTAATGACTAGCATACCCCTATGTGAGAGGAGTAAGTCAAAGAAGATAGAATCCCATGCAACACAAATGGATCTAGAATTGAAAATTTGGCCTTGAACCTAAAAGGGAAAGTAGAAGTTGGATATTCCTTTAGAGCTCACATTTCCTTACTTCACACCAAAATTTTCATAAAGCTCTCCCAAAATTTTCTGATCTTTCTCCTTTTAGAGTCAAACCTTGGCGAAGCCTTGCTTAATTTCCCTCCTAAAACCTTAAACAATTTTCTAAAATGGCCAAGCAAGCTACAATTGACTACAATCCTACTTTGTTCCTTAACCTAAGCACAACTCAGAGGTATGAGTAATCAATAAGAGCTAAGGAATAACTACAAGCTAGGTATCTCGATTCTGGTGCCTATTCATTTTTTTTTCACATGAACGAAGTGCTGCACCTATTGGAGCATTAGCATTAGCTATAATTCATGGCATGTGAGGACCCCTACCATGAGGAGACCATTAAATACTTCTATGCTAATCTACATAGGGTATCAAATAGTTTATTGGTTCTACTCTCATTTGTATAAGGAATGAGGATCACTCTATCCATAGCTACAGTCCAAGATGAAGGAACTATGATCCAAAAAGTGGGAAGTTGGAACACCAATGGACCCCTGGTCATCCAGCAACAGCAGAGATAAGTCAGAAATGGAGAAATCAAAAAAGGAGAAGGTAGGCCATCTGTTCTTAGCACTCCCTTAGTTTTCAAAGCCCTACATAACCTTGTCATCTACATTGTTCTGCCATGAAAGGGACACAAATCTATGCTCACATGCACTAACATGCATGTGCTTTCATATCTTCAAGCCAAATAGCCCTTTAACCTTCCTACACAATCCTGAGCCATATGGTGGTGGCACAGAGTCCATCCTATGACTCCCTGCTATATAGGCCAATCCTTATGAGGATCTTCTAGGCATAAGGATATGATTTGGATAGTTTGATGCGACATACCCTAAGCCAATGTTGATCAACATGTTCCAAAACTTCAGATACAAATAGATGGATGGAAATTGGGTTCTAGAAGCTAGACTAATATAGGCTAGGTAGAAAAGGTGATCCCATCCTAGGACCTTCTAGATTTAGCATCGGCATGAAGAGACATCATGTAAAGATGCCTTGGGTAGGGCATATGATCAACAAGCTGTATGAGTTCATGTAGAACATGAGCACTAACACCAATCATAGCCTGAGTCGCATTGAATGGAAGATGAATAGCTTGGAAATCAAGGTGGATCAATTATGTGACACCTTCTATATGGAGGACAAGGACTCTAGGCAGTAGGTAATTTAGGACTAGGGCAGGGCTAGTAGAGCCCTTTTGTTCTTTTTATTGCAATAATGTACATAGATAGGATATTATAAATAGTAGTTAATTTGTTTGGTTAAGCTTTCTTTATTTCAGTATGATGATGATGCCACCTTGAGGTGATTTTATTATTTAACTTTTGAAAATTTCATTAAAGCCTTAAAATTTTCATATTCATAAATTCTAGTCTTAAGATTAAATGCAAATTTATATAAGATATGAAAAGAAACATAGATTTCCCAAGAAAAGGAATAGTAGGCAACATGATAAATGTCTAAGATAAAAACAAAATGAGAAAAGATATTAGATAGTAAGAAATTGTATGATACAATATAAGTGAATGATTACTAGTTAGTAACTTACATAAGGCATGGTAGTGACCCAACTAGAGTAAGTACTTAAATAAGTGCTAGTTATTAGAAAATCATAAGTTTGAATGCTTGCCACTCAGGGACTTACATGAGACATGGCACGATCCAGATGATACAAGCACTTTGAAAGGTACCTATGATTATTTTTGATAGATTATATGTTTGAATAACGTGATGTGTTAGATACACATAAGGATATGAATGTGATCTAAGTTAGAATGATGATTTGATATGAATTTCAATCCATGTATGTATGATTAAGCACTTAGTACAAGTTAGAGCACTTCACAATAAGTATAAGAAGAGATAGAGGAATATGACATGTCAAAAAGAACATGAACTTAAGATTAGCTATAATTTGCTTGAGATTAAAATAATGCATTAGATATAGGCATATGAGAAAGAGGAAGAAACATAAGCCAGAGATCTACTAGATCCAATGGATCAATATGTACACAATGGTACAAAAAGAAAAATGAGTTAAGTTATGATAGAGAGACTCATATATGAAGCAGTAGAAACCATAGAGAAATACCAAAAAGTCTATAGAAATCAATTTAAATGTCAAGAGTCAATCAAGAGGAAATAATAATGGTAGAATCATGGATAAGATACAGTTAAGCAATATACAAAAAGACCGGAAAGGACCAAAACCAAAAGATGAGAATTAAGGAAAATAATGGATACCATATTAGCTAAGGTAGAACCAGAGTAGCATAATGGAAGCATGAGGGATATCATGAAGCTTAAGGAAAGATTAGTATGAAAGGAAAGGATCAAAGGTAAACAAATAAAATAAAAGATTAGATTAATGATAGAGATAAGGATATTGACAAAGGTCAGCTAATGCCAAGGAAACATATATTAAGGAAGTGGTTGAAGGCATGATGAATGGATTAAGGATGTAGTAGCAAACCATACAATTAGGATAAGATAGGAACAAACCCCCAAACCCCAGAATGTACACAAAGGGACAACTTGAGGATAAATTTTCTTAAGGGGAGAATTTGTAACATCCTAAAGTTAACCTGGCTAGATTCAAACACGAGTCTAGAAGGGTGATTAGTTGACCATGGGCATGGTCCCTGAGGGTGTGTCGGCCAGTCAACTAGGTCTTAAAAGGTAGTAGACCGATCAATGTTAGGTCAAGCAAAATTCAACGTACAAAATTTGAGGTTTCAAAACCCTAGTGCAGTCAAGCTATTAACCAAAGCTGAAACCCAGTCAGGAAGAAATCCCTGCGTACTCCCGACCTGAAAACCCAAGTCTAAAACTAGGATGATGACAACAATGCATCTAGGCCTAGGATTAAAGGCCAAGATCAATACTAGAGACAGGCTCTTGCATTGTAAGTTCCAGAAATTCCATTTGATTAAGTAAGTGGGAATTCTACCATTCGGATTCCTTTTCATACAAAGTATATTATTTTGAAATTACCCAAATATTTTTTATGTGCTAGAAATTGGAAATTGGACTAGAAAGTTTAATCAAATAGAATTATGCCTAAATAATTGTAGTCAAGAATGATGAATTATTGTTAGACTTTTAAAGGTCAAAAACATGAAGCGAAGCAAGAATAGACCTGGAAAGTTAATACCTAAGGATTCAAGTACAACTTAGAATTTACTATAGAATGTAAATTTAGGATATAGAATTAAAAAATTATTTTCTTGCATGATTATATACATAATTATTTGAATGTATGTATGCTAGAGGATAAGCAATGGGAAATTAGTACTAAGTCCAAATTGTAGATAATCTTTGGAATCCTAACTTTGCATGAACATATAAGTATGGAGTATTCATACCACAAGAATTTTCAAGGATCTTAATATAAATTAGTTTATGTTTTCAAATCTAATTCTCTTAAAATTATTATTTTGCAAGTTCTGAAAAATTTTATTTATAAATATATTTATTAGAAACATTATTTTTGTAAATTATTTTACATTACAAAGTCTTCTTCAATTTTGTTTTATTTAAATTATTTATGCCATCTATTATTCTTCTCAAATAAACTAGTTATTTTATTTAATGGATTTATAATCTCCTAAATTTTAAATGTATATTTTAAATTCAAAGGATAAAGGTTTCTCTTTAGAATTGGCTCTCAGAAAACTAGCCTTTCTCTACAGTGAATCCAACACATATTTATAGAGGCTAGGAGGTTATAAATGTAATTTAGTGATTTGTAAATCTGTTACATCAAGTAATAAATATGTTGACAATTTAGACTCTGAAAGTTAACTCCAGCCAGTCGATGTCTACAAGTTGGTCCCCTCCTCGGGTTTCACCAAAATGAGTTTATGAAAAATGGTTGAAATGGCATGTTTCATCTAGCGAGCTAGAGCTGAGAGCTAAGACTAGTGAGCTAGAGCTAGACATGCGAGCTGGCTGAGAGCTGAGACTATCGAGCTAAAGCTAAGAGCTGCAAGCTAACTAAGACCTGTGAGCTAGAGCTTATCTTTAGAGCTAAGGGTTTGACATAGTGATGTTAATCTAGGACCTTTCTCCAGTTGGGTTTGTCCATTGGGCTTTTGCCAGCCCATTTGTGTGGTTCCAAAAATACCCACAACAATATGTGTATGAAAACTAGTACAAAGTAAGATGAGGAAAGCCTATGGGCACTAGGAAGATGAAAATTTATGATTTTTTTTATCACTAGATCATGTAAGCCGGTGACATATGAAATAGGTGCAGTGTAAGAAGGCACACACATGGTGTATCCATTGGGGTCATACAACCACATGTATATCCATTGGGGGCATACAGATATACAGTATGTCATTGAGGGTATACAACCTCATCACTTTCTTCCCTTTTGACATACATAGTGTTAGTATAATTATGTATGGCCTATCTTACAGGTTTAGTCAAACATGCAGAATGAGCAAATGTTACATGCTGACTTTACTTGAGGGTCTTATGCCTTAACACAATGAGGATCATCGCTCATCATTTTATTTGGTTGACTTAAAGGTCCTGTACTCACTATATTTTAAATAGCCTAATATAGATTTACCATACCACCTTTTTTAAATAGATGCTTGGTGAAATGAAACATGTTATGATAGGAAAAAGGAATGCATAATCATCTAAAATATGAAAGTATGTAATGAAGATGAAATGACCATGCATGTTAATATATACCTACGTATGTATGTACACATGATGTGAAATGTTATATATGTGATGTGAAATGCTATATATGTATTTATGTCATATTCTGAAATTCGGGAGTATGATTGGCACAAATCACCCTATAGTGACTTGCAAACCCATGAGTAATCCTTTATTGAAAATCCTATTTGAAAACCTGAAAACAAATGTGGAAAACATTTTCTCTAATTCTTTTTATCTAAAACACATGATATGCATGATTTTTCTAAATATCATTTTGGATAATCGATTTCTAGTTTGTTTTGAAATAATTAAATATTTTTCTAAAATCTAAATCCATAATTGAGGATCCATTGTTTAGCTGACTGAACACTAACCACTAAAGTAAATCAAGGAAACCATGTACTTGATTTCAAACACATGTAGTCCTTGAAGTATATCCTAATTGAGATAGCTTCCATAAATTCTTCAACTTAAAAATGTTAATGAATGGGTGATTACAAACCAAATATATAGTGAGCAGATAAACAAGCCTAACTTTAGGTTAAAAAATCCTTTTGGTCATACATAAAAATATAAGCAAGTATATACATTTAGTATGTAAGAAAAGCTAGTATATATAATATATTTACAATTGTTACAGGTATATTTTGGTATATGAGAAAATGTGCTGATGAAGTCCCAAATAGGGATGAGGTCTAGATAAGAGAAGTCCAGCTCGCATAGTTAGCAATCCGCTCTGAGCTCACTTCACAAGCTCGTCATTGTTCCGCAAAGAATCATAGCGACCCCGAGCCAAAAATAACTCGCAAGGTAGGGGCATATTACCCAACAAAAAAGCTCAACGAGATGGGGCATTAGACTAGCTAGTGTCAACTATTTGGCCTAGCAGACAAAGAGGGCCCACCCACAGAAAGCAACCTACAGAAGCTGATTTGAAAGAGATTATATTGTCTTGTACATTTAATGTTTGATATAATAAAATTATAACTTGTAAAATTACATTTGTAACCTCTCATCTTCTATAAATAGGAAGACGAGGATCATTGTAAGCAGGCTGAAAATAGATATGCTAAAACTCTGTAAAATTTCCTTCAAATTAATAAAAGTTACCATGGATGTAAGAACTAGTACTGCCTAATTTTAGCCGAACCACGTTAAAAATATTGCCTACCATTGCTATTCTTCCTCTTCACCACCTTTTATATCCTCCTCATCTCTCGCTACATTAACCTGAAAGTAGTTTGGGGTTCAAGAATTGGTCTCAGTTGACAGGAATTTGGCAAAATCAGATTTTGCCGTCAATATTTTGGCACTAGAAGGAGGGCTTGTCTGCTTTTAGATTTCCTAATTCTGTATAGCTACAATTGTAGGAGGAAGAATCACCAGGAGTTCAAACACTCCAATTGCTCAGCTAGTAGACACCCTCACTCTCGAAACTCATCACCAGCCTACTATTGCCCTTGAAACTAAAGAGGCACAAACATCCCACCAACCCCACCCTGTGCTTGAAAACATGGTAAGAGAGTTAGTTGAAGTTGTTAAAGTGCTAGCATAAGCACAGACCCAGGGCACACAGAGGTAAGAGGAGATCATAGCATAGCTCCAGCATCTATGTGAAGAAGTCCGAAAAGAGACTCATGAAATCATGATAGTGAGCGACCTGGGGGCTCACAATGAGCCGAGAGCTCGAATAGGACTAGCCAAGAGGAGAAAAAGAATAAACAATCCTCTGACTTGCAATCTAAAATGCAGGACCTGATAATAAGGAAGTGCTAGAAAGGCTAAAGTGGCTAGAGGAGTGCCCCTAGCTTAAAACAAGCAAGCCCGCAATGAGGAGAGCTCGCCATTCTCTGTGGAGATCGAGATACAGCCCTTCCCGTAGAAACTTAAAGTGCCCACGATCCCATTGTACGACAGGAATAGTGACACCTTTAGATGCATTTAACATTCAAATAGATCTTCAAATAACTAATCTTCTGGTCAAGTCCCACATTTTCTCCACCACATTAGGAGGCGTACCTTGGGCATGGTTCAAAAGCCTCCTAGCTCATAGTGTCAATAGTTAGGAAAAGTGCCAAAGGAAGTTCATTGATCAATATCGAGTGTTAAAGAGGTAGCTCACGCCTCCCTGCCACCTTGCCATGATCTTTCAATGAAAGAATGAATTGCTGAAAGATTACATAGCCAGATTCAGGCAAGAGGCCAATTTTGTGGAGAATCCTTCAAAGAGGAATATCTTGACAGTGATCTCTACAGGACTTCACAAAGATGGAAAGCTGTATAGAAGCTTGTACAATTCCCCAATATGAGATCTTGCTAAATTCTACGAGCGAGCTGCCAAGTAAATAAGATGGGAGGAAACCTTCAACGCAAAGGAACTCAAACATAAAGGCGAGATGGCTAGCGCCTCTTAGAGCAAAAAGAGGAGTAGAGAGAATCAGAATAATGATTCTGATCAACAGCCTGTAAAAAAGGCCAAGGGTGTGCAACGCCAATATCGAGGTTACCATTAGAGCTATAGCATCCTGTCTGATACATAAGATAGGATCTTTGTTGTAAAGTCAGGGAAGATTTTGGGAAGCCCAAGCCCATGAGAGCCCCCAGTAAATTCAGGGACTTGAGCAAATTTTATGCTTACCACAATGAGGTCAAGCACACTATCTCGGAATGTTGGGCATTAAGAGATGCCATAGAAGACCTAATCAAAAGAGGTCATTTGTGAAATTATGTGGTTTAACCTTCACGACAGTGAGCTTAGCAGACTCAGTGAATCACTGATCAAGAGTAAGAGCCTTCCATCAAAACCATATTCTACTTGTATAATGTTATGCTAAAATTAATGAAAGGCTCCTAAATTTTTATCTGAATTATCCGGTGGAGCACTACATAGAAAAAGAGTTGTTCTATATCGATTCAATATCATTCTCGGACGATTAGCTAAGATGCAAAGGTGCCTTTTTGGAGAGAAAGAGGGCAATGACCCTCATCCTAAAAGGACAAGACAATGGATACATCCGAGGGTGAGATGGCACAAAGCCTACCCCGTCGATACATCCATAATGGATACATCTAGGGATGAGACAGCACAAAGCCTACCCCGTCGATACATCCACAACGAATACATCCAGGCGTGAGATGGCACAAAGCCTACCCTATCGATACATCCACAATGGATACATCCAGAGGTGAGACGGCGTAAAGCCTACCCCATCGATACATGCACAATGGATACATCCGGGGTGAGATGGCATAAAGCCTACCCCTTTAATACATCCATAAGAGATACATCCGAGGGTGAAACGCCACAAAGCCTACCCCATCGATACATCCACAAGGGACACATCCAAGGGTGAGATGGTGCAAGGCCTACCCCATAGATATTTCCAAGACAGATAACACCTCATGTGTAGAGGCATTATTAAACATTCAAATCCTACAAAGAGTTATAAGCTCACTAAAGAGCGAAGGTGCTAGAATGAACTCGATTTCTAGCCAGAATAATAAGATTGCTGGCAAAGACAAAGTTATACTGCCCACTGAGCAATAAGATTATAGTGGCATGACCAAAAGCTCACAGCTCTCATGTGACCAAAAGCTCATAGCTCTTATGCGACCAAAAGCTCGCAGCTCTCATGTGACCAAGTGCTTGTAGCTCTTATGCGACTAAGTACTCGCAACTCTCATGCAACCAAATGCTCATAACTCTCATGTGACCAAGTGCTCGCAGCTCTCATGTGACTTAAAATTCATAACTCACATGCGATTTTCATTAAGCATAACCCCTGTGCTGCCCAAATTCATTGTCCAAAGAAGTGTGACTGATTGGCTACTCAAATATCTCATTTTATTATGATGACCAGTTAGAGTTATATCATCAGTTATATGTAGAATATTCATACAATAGAATACAAGATACACAAGGAGAAAGCTATTCATTAAAAAGCTTTAACGAGGTGAAATTACATAGCAAGATACAAAATACATATAAAAAAAGGCTATACCCATTACACTCTGGAAGAAAGATTGGCGCTCTGAAGAATAGCCCCAATAAGCACATTTGCTCTTCAATTCTTTCCTTTGCCACCCTCCTTGGTTTAGAACCCCTTTCTAGCTCTCTGCCTAGTATAAAAGATTCAGGGAAAACAAGCCAGAGTAGCTAGAAAGGTTTAACCTCATGGCATCACCATGAAGAAATAATCTGAAGATCTTCCCTCATGATCAGAGAAGAAAAGTTGCCTGAAAAGGCTTCCTATGCAATAGGCCATGCACATCTCTCTAAAAAAAGCTCTCTATCGGAAGAATGGGGGGCTCATCAGAGGTTTCCATCAGATCTCTGAAGGAAAAAGGAAGACTTCCTCTATCTTAAATAGAAGCAGTTTGCTCTCATCAAAAAGCCCAGAAAATAGCTTCCAACCACTTTCATTAATTGCCTCAGAAGAAAATGAGACAGACTTATCTGTGGTAATAAGACACGTATAGCATGGAGCATGGCCTAGAACAGATGAAACAATAGGCTGACCGAAGACTTTGACTGCATGGCAATCCAAATAGAAGGCCCTCTCCTAGCAAGATTATTCAACTCCCAATCCACAAAGTGAACTGAGAGTTAGGGGGCTTATGTTATAGGCATATTCTGGTACATGAGAAAATAGGTTGACGAAGTCCCAAATAGGGATGAGGTCCAAATAAGAGAAGTCCAACTCATCTAGCCAGCGATCTGCTCTGAGCTCACTTCACAAGCTCACCATTGTTCTGCGAAGGCCCGTAGCGACCCTGAGCCAGAAATAGCTTGCGAGGTGGGGGCATATTGCCTAACAAAAAAGCTTAACGAGATGGGGCATCAAACCAGCTCGTGTTAGCTATTTGGCCTAGTAGATAGAAAGAGCCCACCCACAAAAAGTAACCTACAGAAGTCAATTTGTAGGAGATTATACTGTCTTATACATTTAATGTTTGATGTAATAGAATTATAACTTGTAAAATTATATTTGTAACCTCTCATCTTCTATAAATAAGAAAAGTAGGATCATTATAAGCAGGCTGAAAATAGATATGCTGAAACTCTATAAAATTTCCTTCAAATTAATAAAAGTTACCATGTTAGAAGCATAATGTTATCAATATAGAAAGATTAGGATTATGAGTAAATATAGGATTATTATAATTGTTTGTCTAAATGAAAATATATGTATGTATGCAAGGGTGGGCTTAGTTTATAGCTTAGCATAAAGTTGGAACATAGTCTTAGTCATATATTTTTAGAAAATATGACTTTTCCTAATTAATGTAATTTAATCATCTAATAATGATTAAAATAAAGAGGATTATCCTAGTTTAACTTAGATAGAGACTGATAGACCTAGCAAGGGTAAAATGGTAAATTAGGCAAAGGCTTAAAGACTAATCCTATATGGAGATGTTTATGTATGATAACTATTACAAAGTAAAGAAAAGAGGACCTGTGTGTACTAGGATGATGATCATATTGATTATTCTTCATTGTGATAGACACAATAGTTGGTGACGAATGAGATAGGTACAATGTAGGATAACAAAATTACATAAAATGTAAAAAGTGCATTTAACATGATAAATATGGCTAAAGACCATATAACCCCATTGCTTCCTTCCCTTTGACTTATATAGTATCAGTGTATGTTATGAATGAAGGTTGGGGATTAAGAAAAAGTTTAAATTTGTTAAGCATCCCCGATCAAATGGGCAAGCAGAGCTGGCAAATAAGATCATCTTAGAATGGTTCAAAAGAGGATGGATGAAGCAAAAAGGAAATGGGCTAAGGAATTGCCAAGCATCTTATAGTTATATAGAACCACCGCTCATTCATCAACCAATAAAACCCCTTTTATGCTTGTTATAGGAGTGAGGCCATACTCACAGTCAAACTGGGTCAATACTCGAATCGTAAAAAGCACTATAGTGACAAAAGAATGAAAAGAAGAGAAAGGAAGAGTTAGGTATGCCAGTAGAAACAAGAAAGATGGCCAAACTCTAAAACAAGTGTTATAAATCAAAAGTTGCAAAAACTGAAAACAAAAGAGTAAAATGCAAAGAATTTGTAGAAGGGGCACTAGTCATTCGACAAGTAGATAAACCGCAAAAAACACAGACTAAGAGAAAATTAGTAGTAGCATGGGAATGCCCATTCAAAGTGTGGAAAAACCTATCGAATGACACTTATTGCCTAGAAACTATTTAGGGCAAGCCCATCCCTCAAATGTGGAATGCAACACATTTGAAGTTATACCATGTCTAGATTTGAACATTGTGAATAGTAAGCCATGTAATCAAAACATAATTAAATGCAAAGTGAAAGTTTTCATGTTCATAAATAACTTCAAATAAAGACCAAGCAATCCCCTCAGCACTAATAAAGATCGAGTAGTCCCTTTAGCACTAATAAAGATCGAGCAATCCCCTTGGCACTAATAAAAATCAAGTAATTCCCTCAACACCAATAAATGTTAAAACAAATGACTTTCACAGTGCAACTTTTGAATATAAGATCAAAGTAAATAAGCAATAGAAAGCCCATTGGAGGCTCAGTCGATTGAAAATTCAATAAAAGATGAAGTAAAGTCCATTTAGCAAAATCAAGAGAAGATAGAAAACCCATTGGAGGCTCAACTAATTGAAAAACTTGATAAAAATCAAAATAATGAAAAGCTCATTAGCGAAGTATAGAAAAGATAAAAAGCCCGTTGAAGGCACGATTGGACAAAACACAAACAAAAAAAGAGTGTCATATAAAGCCTAATTAAGAAACCAAAATTTATAACCAAGTGAAATTCATTAACAAGGTTAATCAACCTGTTTCATAAAAAAATGGAAAAACAAAGGCAGGTAGTAAAGCAGAGGAGGCCAAATCTACTATAGGTTCTCCACAAGCACCTCAAAAGGATTGTCTTTATTAATCTTGGAGATATCAATAGGCAGATCGAGGTTGAAGTGTTGAATCTATTGAATGACTTTAGTAAACCCACTTTGGAACATTGGGTAGTTGAATTCTTCAGCCTCAACAATAGTAACTTGGAGCCTTTTGGCAAAAGCCACTTCATGCACCTTTCATTTCTATAGGTCCCAGATAGTATGAGAAAAAAAATTAAGTGCGGAATTTGCTTTGATCTTGCCCTTTTCCCATTGGGGAATTACATACTCCTTTTAAGATCTTGATTGTAGTGATTTAATAGAAATTGTTTAAAGCAAATAGATACAATGATTCAAAACGCAGAAACCATTCAAAACGCAGATTAAAGAAAATAAAATTATGCAGTAAAGTAAAAGATAGAGAGCAAGAATTTTTAAAGTGGTTCAACTTGAATCGAAACGCGATTCAAGT
>JANHAO010010353.1:0-17752 GCA_026873985.1 Saraca asoca
GTTCTCTAACATGTACCTATGTAATGACTTGATATCTCATATCCATGACTTTTGGTTATCAGTCATCATACATACTAGTCTCGCTACATTATTGCTATCCTAGTTCACAACAATACTCGACTAAGGACATTTTAAGAATAATAAATTATTCTAGGGTCAATTATTATATTTATTTATATTATGCAAATAAAACAAAAAATATAATAATTGAATTGCCATTAAAACGTAATACAATGTATGCAAAAAATAATCATCTCATGATTGGCTTCTAGGGCACACTCCAACAGTAAGGTCCTTCATTGGGGACCTGTATAGGCTCTTGTATAGCTTCCCATCTTTGCAGAGTTCCGTAAATATTGTTGCCAGCATAGTTTCTTAAGATGGATTCTCTACTGAATTGGCTTCCAGCCTGAACTTGGCAATGTAATCCTTCAGTGACTCATGTTTGCACTGGAAAGTCATGGCGAGGTGGTAGGGGGCACGAGCTGTCTCTTCAATGCTTAGTACTGACTGATAAACTTTTATTGACACTCTTCCTAACCATAGATCAAGCAAGCTGGGAGGCCTTTGAACTAGGCTCGAGGTACACTTCCCAGCATAGCTAGGAAAACTCGGCACTTGACCAGTGGATCAACCATTTACAAGTCCATCTAAATATTGAATGCATCCAGATGGTTGTACAAATCAGAATTCCCATTATACAGCAAAATCGTGGGGACCTTGAGCTTAAGGGGGAGGGTCCGAGTCTTGATTTCCTCGGAGAATGGTGACCTTTCCTTAGAGTGAGCTCAGTTATTTGGAGCTAGAATATGTTCCTCCAACTGGGCCATTTTTTGAAATAACTCTTCGACCAATGGGTCACACCCTCCAGATTGCTGGCTGGATGATTGTTGGATTCTTTGGTCCTCATGGTCACGAGAGTCGTATCCTGGAGTTTGCTCTTGTGAGCAATAAGTTGGAGAATTTTCTTGATTGGTGTTCCCTGAATGTCCAACTTGCTGCTGCTAATGAACATTCATAGGTGTTATGATCTCTGCCTACCTTTGCACAACCTATGCTAACGTCGTGACTGCTCTAGTTAGCTCTCCCATCATATTTTCTGGTCTTTCCTGACGTTGAAGCCAAGTCTACACTCCCTTGACACCATTGGTGATGGCAATGGGTTGAACAGAACTAGTTAGGGGAAAGCCAATAGCAATACCAATAACGGGAGCAGCGAAGGAGTTTGTCATAGACACGTGAGCTTCTGGAGGATTAAGTAATGTGTTTGAAGCCCTGGTGACTCTTCCTTTGGCCATTACAGTAAGAAGCAGACTAGAGAATAGATGAGATCCCCACAGATGGTGCCAAAATGTTGACGATGGATTTTGGTTCTGGGCCAAACTCCAGCCAATAGAGGATTCTTTTCGACTCTTAAACTGTAATCTGGTTCTAAATGTGACAGATAAGTGAAAAAGGCAAGAAGAAGAGGAAGAGCAACAAAGGACACAGAGCTTTTAACATGGTTTGACCAAATCCAGATGGAACCAAACCCTACGTCCATGATAATATATTATTTTGGAAGTATTTTTATAGAGTTTCAGTATGGTGGCTTCCTACACCCCAATGTTCATCTCCTTCCTTCTATTTATAGAAGAGAGGAGGTCACAATTATAATTTTAAATGCAGTAAATATATTACATCAAACATTTAATGTATAAGACAAAATGGACTAACTATGATCCTACAAATCAACTTCTACAGAATGTTTTATGCAAATAGGCCCCATCTGTCTACTAGGCATAACATATGCCTATCTCTTATTTAACGAGCTCCCAGGATGATGGTCACACCTCTCGAGCTAGATCCTTTGGTCTGGGGGAGTGACTGTCTCTAAGGTAGCGAGGTCGAGCTCGTTCTCGTTGGAGCGAGCTCGGGCAGAGAAAGTCGCTAGTGAGGTGAGCTGGACCTCAGTGTTTTGGGCGTCTTGGCAAGTTGAGGTTCTACTTGGGCCATTTGCTAGCCCATTAAGGGGGTTTCGGATTTTACCCATTACACTAAGAAAGAAAGACACAAATAGAAAAAAAATATATCAACAGGATATAAAAAGGTCTCCTTTATTAGGGTTTCTCCTAGGGTCCTTCTTCTACATCTCTGTTGCAGCTTAACCTCTCTTCTCCATTCCTTTTGCCCTTTTCCACTTTGCTTCTCTGCTTTTTGTCCTTTTTGTTTAGCCTTCCTTCTTTTGCAACTTTCCTCTTCTTGCTTTCTCACCTTTCCTACCCTTTGTTCATCTATTTTTCAACAAATTACTTCTCGCCCTCTTTCCTAGTTCATACTACGTTCTTCTCTATTTCTAGTCCCCCTTTATATATATGTATTTTCCCACAAATTTTCCCAATTGCTCTTATTTTTTGGTTAACTTTTCCTCTTAATTCCAGATCTCCAAAGCTTTGCTTTGATGGTGACTATTAGACAATCAGATAGTATCTTCTTCACTAGCTTGTTTATAGTCATGCTCACTTTAGATAGCCTTCCTACATATTGTCATGTCCTGATCTACGACAAGTGATCAGCATAGAAAGTCACTGATAGGTAACTCTCTACAAGCCTAATAATGCAATAAAATCCTTGATGTTACATGCCTCCTATATGGAGTGCGACTAGACAAGTATAAAGCATGAAGGAAATCAGGACAAATCTAAAGAACATAGACACATTTATCAAAATATTTAATCAAATTTCTAACAAAAATCTAGTAGAAATTCCCCCATTTTCCAAACCCTGGGCATTAGACCAATACAATAGCTAAGGGCTATACACCCTACTTACAACTTGCACATCAAAATGAAATACCACAAAAACCCAAACCTCAAAACGTACACCAACTACTAGGCTACAACTAGACACAAATACGTAGATGACTTGACTATACTAATTACTAACATACCACTATCAATATGCATTCATGCTCCATAAAAGAAGTCTACCCAATCTAGAAGTAAACTTAGGTCCAGATGGATGAGGTGAATAGCGGGAGTGGTCTAAAGCTCTGAAAATTGAAAAGAAAATGAAGTTAGTTTCTTAGAAACCCAGTGAGCAGATAATCTCCCTAGGAAACTAATGATTAATTTACAATTCATGTTCCAAAGTAAGGTAATAAAACATACATATACAGAGATATAAACATCAATTCATAACAAGCATGTTATCAAATCTGAAACAGTTAGAAACAAGTACAATATTATTTTTTTTCTAGAATACTTATCAAGCAATTCAGCATAGAAAACCACTAATGTTGTTCTTACTTCACAAATTTTCAATTAATCAAAAAAGAATTCAAAATTTCTATATACAATTAGAATCCTATGGGTAATTCCTAAAGGCAACCTTATCTAATAGATATCAATCATCATCATCTACCTTATTCTTCGAACAGATATCCTCTCCTTATTCCTCCAACAAATATAGTTCTATCTCAAGTGCACTTGGAGGTTCTCTAAAGGAATTTCCAATGGATTCAAATTTTAAGAAAGCCCAATTAACAAAAAATTTTATATAATGACACACATTAATAAAAGAGTAAAGAACCATTTCCAACCCATTCATATATCAAATCATATGATAGCTATTCGTCCACTTCATGTAACATCTTGTTTAATAATCTGAACAATCCACTATAGCTAGAACAAAGTTGCTAGCATCAAACGCAATAAATAATACAAAAAGAATATGTATAATGTAGTACTATATATATGCATATGCATACATATATATATCATAATGTATGATTTTATTAGCAACATTCAAATCACTTAATAATCATAGTTATCTATGAAGTTCTAAATCATGATATCAAACAAAACTAACATTTGTGAAAGGGAGGTTCACAAAGGCAGTAAAATTATCTACTCATCTTAATGGTTCTCTTCCTTGAGGATGAGCTTCAACAAAGTGTCACTTTACAAACTCTTGCCAAGACAACAGCCTACCAAGTTTTTAGCATTAAAGATCAATCCTAAATATTTTTTTTTATACCCTCAAATATTCCTTTGCATTTAAAACTGGGCCTTTAAATAACATAAATATAAAGTTCTATCTTGAAAACTGATTAAATCATGCTTAGACTAGTATTCATTCACCTTCAAAATCACCCAAAGTCTTTCTTAAATTTCAAAATACTCAAAATTGTCAACTCTCCTGGCCTATTCCAATCTACAAGTATTAAGCATAGTCATATTTATAAGATTATTTTCTATCTTAAACATTAAACATTATTTGGTTGTATTACTATAATTCACTTAAATTACCTAACTTAAGATCATTATCTAAAGGCTTGAAATAGAAATGAGGAATTCTTAACTCAAATAATTCTTTAGGTGACTACCCAACCAGCTAAATAGAAATATAATGCTATAAGTTTAAGTTTCTTCAACAATAGAACCTAATCAATAAGAAATTTGTTTGACAACCCTTTAGGAGTTCATGAGAAGCAACAAGCAAAGGAAAGAAGGAAGACCCACTCACAAGCTAACTGAACTACCGAGAAAAAGGTATCAACTCTAAGTCAAAGCATTGGCAGCTAGCCAACAAGTGGTAGTGGGTGGCACAGTTGCTATCGACGAACTAGACAAGCACTTAAAAACACCAAAATAGGGAAAAAGTGAAGTGCCAGTAGCAAAGAAGGCCAGTAGTAGTGGAGATAGCAACACAGCTTGGTCAGAGACAATAGAATGATGGTGAGTAGCTCCCAAAGAAGATGAATGGCAAAGACTGATCAAAATGGGATGGCAACAGTGTGAAAATAGTGTGATCATACCAGTAACCTGGACTACAGAGATAGACTGGAGTGAGGCACAAGCTAGCCAGAACAAGCTAAAGCAGGTTGAAGTGAAGCCAGAGTAGATTGGGAACAAGGATGCAATAACGGCCAAAGAAAGCATAATAGAGGAAGCTGGCTGGAGAAGGAGAGGTAGAAGCAACTGTGAGATAAGGCTAGTGCAACTGTGAGATAAGGTTAAACTAGATTCTTGTAACTGTGAGATATGGTTGAACCAGATTGGTGCAACTATAAGATAAACCAAATTGGTGCTATAAAGTGCAAGATTTACATTTGGTTCAAATAACTCCATTATCTGCTAACAACCAAAAGTGACTTGAAAATCTTGGTGATGGATTGAAAGGCAATATAAATAGGATGGTTTATGTCCCCAACATTGTTCATATCCATACAAAAGAACCACCATCATTCTGAGAAAAGAAAAAGCATTGGAAGCTCTCAAACATGATGTGCAAAAAGCTAGAGCTACAGTTCAGACATCAATAGCTGGAGGTAACCAGCTCCACCCTACTTCCATTATAGTTTGATTTCTATGAACTTTAATGCTTAGATGCATCTCACATGTGGTATCAGAGCCATTTGTACCTCTGCTTTGACATAATGACTGATGGAAAATTTTTTCGAAAATGCCCTATTTATATTGCAAATTCTAGTTTACGTGTAGACTTGATTTTTCTCGAGTGTTATGCTACAAATGCCCTATGATTGAAAGTGATCAATCGGATGTTAAAATCATTGGAAATTGATCGGGTCAAATTTTAACTTGTGTCGGGCCTATTTCTAGTCGAGATGAGCTGGACAAAGGTGGGGGATGATCCCAACGACACATCCTTCTTTGGTTAAGTGAAATGACATGTCATTTTGAGTAGTCCAGGCTGCCATTTAAGGTAAATGCGGCATTGTTTTGTTAAGGACTAAAACGATGTGTCATTTAATGACCAGAAGAAAAAAAATATTTTTCCAGAATTTTTATTTTAGGTATTTTAGGAAGATTTTTCATAAATTTTTATTTTTATGAATATTTCATAATTTGGCATTAATAAAAAAAATTACACACTTTAGTTGTTTATTTTGTATGTATAATTTTGGATATGATGTGCATAGTTTGGTCAATTAATTTTGTGCACAATTTTAATTTAGTTCATGTTTATTAAAATTGCCTTTATTTTTTTTGCAATTTTGTGAACAGTTTACTTGGAGCTTAAAATGTCTAGTGGATCATATAATTTTGATTAATTAGAATTTGGCCATAGCACCTCTTATTGTGAAAAATTATATATTGATTTGTCTGGAATCACATGTATCTATGGATTTTATTATGATTAATTGTACTTAATATAACAAATTTTATTCCACGAGAATTTTTAATATATTAATATAATTAATTAAGATAAAATATCAAATTATATTTCTTAATTTACCCATAGGGATTACGGAAAGGAACATAATTTGATAATTTTATCATACAGCTAAATAAATCTAATTGAATTAGGACTTTAGCCCACAGGCAAGTTCTATGTTAGTAGATTTATTAATTTTGTGCATGATTTATATTGGTAAAATATGGTTTATTTCTCTAGTCTCAAAATTTAGCATGTAAGCATGTATGTTATTTTATGTAGCTAAACAACTTGCAAATTTTTCTGATATAAAATGTGATATTACTGAACTTAACGGTGACAACTATAAAGTTTAGAAGGAATGAGTTCTTCCTCATTTAGGATAGATGGACATTAATTATGCTATAAGGAAAGATGAACCCGTTATTACTCCAACCAGCACTCAGGCTAAAAGGGATCTTTATGAATAGTGGAAGGGATCTAATCGCCTTAGTGTCATGTTCATAAAGACCAATATCTATGCTACTATTCATGGTTCTATTAAATAACATAACAATGTGAGGGATCTATTAAATGAAATTGATAAGCAATTCGCTACTTTAGACAAAGCGCTTGCCAGTACCTATTATATGTGAAGTCTAGAACGTCCTTAATAGGCTAGCGAGTGGCCCAAGCATGGCAAGGAGTTTAGCTGGAAAGTCGCTTAGAGTGCTAAATCCCAGCTCACGTCACTAGCGACCTCACCTACCCGAGCTTGCCCTCTGCAAGAATCAGCCCGGCCTTGCTACCTCGAAGATAGCAACTCCCCCAAACCGAAGGATATGGCTTGCAAAGTGCGACCAGTAGCCCGAGAGCTCACTGAACAAAAGACCAGGCTATGAATTGCCCAATAGACATCTGGGACCCATTTTGTAAAAGACAATCTGCAGAAGCCAACTTATAGGATTTTAGCCTACCTATCCTATCTTATACAATAAATACTAAATGTAATAGATTTACTGTATGTGAAATTATAATTGTAACCTCCTCTCCTCTATAAATAGAAGGAAGGAGATGAATGTAAGGGGGGAGAGGCCATTATACTGAAACTCTATAAAAATATTTCCAGATTTATACACTGACATGGATATAAGGTCTGGTTCTATCCGGATTTGACCAAGCCACATTAAAAGCTCTGTGTTTCCCGTTGCTCTTTCTTTTCTTCTTGCCCTTTTCCTATATTTACTACACTTGTAGCTAGATTACAATTTGAAATCTCAAAAGAATCCTTGGTTGGCTGGAGTTTGGCTCAGAACCAAAATCCATCGTTAATATTTTGGTGCCATCTTTGGGGATCTCATCTGTTATGGTTTGTTTTTCTACTAAAATGGCCAAGGGAAGAGCCACCAAAGCCTTAAATGCACTTACTAATCCTTTGGAAGGTTATGTGTCAACCATAGACTCCTCCACTGCCACTATCATAGGTACTACTCCTGGCTTGCCTCTAGTGAGCTCATTTCAACCCGCTGCTATCATCAATGGCAATGATGGAGTACAAGCTTGGCTCCGATGCCAGGAAAAGCTTGAAAATATGATGGGAGAACTTGCAAAAATAGTTATGATGTTGGTATAAGCATAGGCTCAAAGTGTATAAGAATGAATTGAGACCTTTATGCCTAAGCCTGTCCCCTAACAATGAGGGGCCGAACATTCCAGTGGGACTAATCAAGAGCAAACTTCAGGCCATCCCCCGCATGGTCGGAGAAGTGACACAAGCTACCAAGTCTCTAGCTAATGGCTGGGGGGCTTGAGTGTATTGGTAGAAGACCTACTTCAAAGAGTGAAGCATTTAGAGGGCATTCTCAAGCTTAAAATGATCGAGGTCACTTTAGGGGACAAACTCCCTTCTCTAAGGAAATTAAGGAGGAACCCCTCCCTCACAAGCTTAAGGTTCCAGCCATCCCACTGTACAATGGGGATAGCAAACCGCACGATCATTTGGACCTATTCAATATCTAGATAGACCTCCAAACATGTAATTCTCTAGTCAGGTACCACATTTTTCCCACAACGTTGGGAGATATTCCTCGAACGTGGTTCAGATGCCTCCCAGCTTGCAACATTGGCAATTGGGAGGAGTGCCAGGAAAAGTTTATCGACCAATATAGGGCACTAAAGAAGCAACTCATGCCCCCATGTCATCTCGCTACAGTCTTTCAAAATCAGCATGAAATGCTGAAAGACTACATTGCTCGCTTCAGGTACGAGGTTAATAATGTGGAGAAGCCCTCAGATGAGGTCATCCTGGCTACTATTTCAGTAGGACTTCGTAGAGATGGAAAGCTATTTAAAAGCTTGTACAAATCCCCAGTTGGAAACTTGGGTGAATTTTACGAGTGGGCCGCAAAGCAAATTAGGTGGAAGGAGATTCTCAACTCGTAGAAACCCAAGGTGAGTGATCCAATTTAGAATAAGAAAAAGGGTAGTCATGGAGACAAAAAAGGCAGCCTTGATTTTTAGCTCGTTAAGAGGAGCAAAGATGAGTAATCTCCGCATCTAGGTCACCGTAATAGCTATAACATCCTGTTAGAGGCTCAAGACAAGATCTTTGCAATAGAGAGGGATAAAGAGGACTTTGAAAAGCCTTAGCCCTTGAAAAGTCCGAGCAAGTCTAGAAGCAACCAGTGAAAATTTTATGCGTACCACAAGTTTAGGCATGTCACCTTGGAATGCTGGGCCCTGAGGATGCTATTGAGGATCTCATCAAAAGAGGTCGCTTATAAGACTACATGGTACAGCCTTCCAAGCAACAGCTTGGACAATCTCAGCGAATCTTGAGCAAGAGCAGTCTCCCACAATCAGGACTATTTACTGAATTTTTGTAATTATGAAACTTATACAAGCTTTTTAAATTTCTTCACTAATCTTTAAATAAATTTTTTCAACTAGGGGAATTACCCAAATCTTACTCTCTTATTTGAGCATGAGATCGACCACACTCTTATTTGGGCACAAGATAACCCAGGCCACAAGATCAACCACTCTTTTATTTGGGCATGGGATCGCCCTTACCACGTTCACCAACTTCTTTTCTCATGCAATAAAAATTGCCAAGCTTGTAACTCTCATGCAATCAAACCTCGTAGCTCTCTTATGATCAAAATCTCACAGCTCTCATGCGATCAAAATCTCATAACCCTCGTGCAATCTTATGCCTTAGTGTCATACGACCTGTTCATACATAGCTCACACTCAATATGCCAACCCAAGCTTAGCTCTTGATTGAGAAACATCATTGATTGACTATTTAGTTATTCTATGTGCAAAATTAACATTTGCTATCTGAGAATTGTAAGGAAACTAGCAACATACTCAAAGACAAAAGAAGAAAATTTTATTCATTAAAAAGCCTCAATGAGGCACATTTACATCAGAAAGCGTAGGATACAAATCGAAAAGAGTCAAAATGAGCTACAACTAGTTCCCTCTAGAAGAAAGACTAATGCACAAGGGGAAAGCTCCCACCAATAGGAGAGGGAACGAGCATTATTGTTCCTTATTCTTCTCAGCCACAACCCTTCTTCTGATTCACAAAGAAGGCAACTCAAGAAGTGGCAGGAGCTAGGCCAGTGGGACAAAAACCTCACAGCTAAATCATGAGGATGTAATCTGAGATCCATATGAGATCCCTCCATGTTACTGGAGAAGTTGAATCTTCTAAGTTCCTTATGCAGTAGGCCATACACACCATGGTGGAGAGATAGAATGCTGGAAGTAAGGGAGGCTTTTCTAGGATTTCCATGGTTTATTCAATGAAGCAGCAAAAGGAACTTCTTCTGCCTTAAATAGAGCCAAGCCTGGTCTCGCTGAAAGGTCTAGACCAATTTCCCCAACCATTTTCATTTATTTCCTTGGAAAAGACCAAAGCTAACTACCAATAATCATGAGGCATACCATAGGAAGTATAGCCTAAAGTAGATGAAACGACAGTCTCGATGAAGACTTTAACTGAACAACTTCCAAAATGTTTCAACTCCCAGCCTGCAAAGTGAGCTAAGAGTTGGGAGGCTTATGTTATATGTGAAATCTAGGACGTCCTTAATGGGCTGGTGAGTGAGTCAAGCACGATAAGGAGTTCAACTCGCAGGTCGCTTAGAGCACTAAATCCTAGCTCACATCGCTAGTGACCTCACCTGATCAACCTTGCCCCCCACATGAACGAGCCTGGCCTCACTACCTGAAAGATAGCAACTCTCCCAGATCAAAAGATCTGGCTTGTGAGGCATAACCAGCAGCCCAGGAGCATGCTGAACAAAAGATTAGTGTATGAATTGCCTAGCAGACATATGGGACCCATTTTGTAGAAGACAATCTACAAAAGTCAACTTACAAGATTTTAGCCTATCCATCCTGTCTCGTACATTAAATACTTGATGTAATAAATTTACTGCAAGTAAAATTACAATTATAACCTTCTTTCCTCTATAAATAGGAGGAAAGAGATGAACGTAAGGGAGAAGAGGCCATTATATTGAAACTCTATAAAAATATTTCTAGATTTATACAATACCATGGACGTAGGGTCCGGTTCCATCCGAATTTGGCTAAACCACGTTAAAAGCTTTGTGTTTCCCATTGCTCTTCCCCTTCTTCTCACCTTTTTCCTTGATTTACTGCACTTGCAACTGGATTATAGTTTGCAAAAGAATCCTTGGTTGGCTGGAGTTTAGCTTAAAACCAAAATCCACCATTAACAGTACCCTAATCATAAAGTTTACATCCTTAAGGCTTAACATAGTGAGGGGTGTGTGTGAGCACATCATGCAGATGAAGGACATTACGACTCAATTTAAGGCACTTGAGGTTGAAATGTCTGAGTCTTTCTTGGTGCACTATATTTTGAACACTCTACCATAGTAGTATGGACCTTTTAAGATCTCTTATAACACACATAATGACAAATGGTTAATTAATGAACTTATGACCATGTGTGTTTAAGAGGAAAAATAGGCTGACTATGGAACTGGGAGAGAGTGCATTGCTGGTTACTCAGGATAAAAACTAGAACCAAGGAAAGAATCAGAATAAGAATAAGAATCATGCCAATAAGAAAGGGAAAAGTAAAATACTACCCCAAAGCAGCATCAAGAAGGAGTCCAAATGTTTCTTCTATAAAAGAAGGGGCACATGAAGAAAGATTACACCAAATTTAAGAAATATCTTGAAGAGAAAGGTAAACCAATCTCATTTGTTTATTATGAATCTAATATGGCTTATCTTAATCATAATACATGGTGAATTGATTTTGGATCTCCAATCCAAATTTCAAATAACTTGTAGGGTATGCAAAACCTAAGGAAGCCAGTGGGAAGTGAGCATAGCATCTTATTAGGAAATAGGATCGACTCACATGTAGAATCCATCGAAACATGCATATTAGTTCTTGATACTGGGTATGTTTTAGTTTTAGAAAAGACCTTTTATATTCTATGTTTTTCTAGAAACTTGATTTTAGTTTCAAAACTCATACCATTGGGTTATTCCTTTAAATTTTCAAATACATCTTTCAGTTTATTTTATGAATCTGAATTTAGTGGAAATGATATATTGTTTGATGGTCTTTTCTCTATTAATCTACAACATAATACTATCTTACATACTCATACTAGCAATAAATGATGTATTATGAATGAAGACTCCTCTATTTTGTGGCATAGGAGACTAGGGCATATCTCCATTGATAGGATTAAGAGATTGGTGAATGAAAGAGTACTAAGTACTTTGAATTTTTCTGATTTTGAAACTTGTGTAGATTGCATAAAGGGAAAGCATACTAACTAGTCTACGAAAGGTTCAAATATGAGTATTGACATCTTAGAAATCATACATTCAGATATATATTATCCTGACATGAACACTTATGGTCCAAAGTGTTTTATCACCTTTATATATGATTGTTCTCAATATATGTATCTCTATATGCTTCATGATAAGAGTGAAGCCTTAGATTCATTTAAGGCTTTTAAGGCGAAAGTAGAAAACCAATGCAATAAGCAAATTAAGATCATTAGAATAAAAAAAGGTGGAGAATACTATGGTAAATACACTAAAGATACACAAGCACTTCGTCCATTTGCTAAGTTTCTTTAAGAGCATGGGATCATTGCCCAATACACCATACCTGGTTCTTCGGACCAGACTGGCATTGTAGAAAGAAGAAATCTGATATTATTAGACATGGTGCATAGTATGTTAAGCAGCTTTAAGCTGCCTAAATCCTTGTGGATTGAAGCTCTCAAAATGGTAGTGTATATATTAAATAGGTTTTCAACCAAAGATATCCCAAAGACACCATTTGAGTTATTTAAGGGTTGGAAATCAAGTTTGCAACATATACATGTTTGGGGCTACTCATTTGAAGTAAGAGTTTATAACCCACAAGAAAAGAAACTAGACCTAAGGACTATTAGTGGGTATTTTGTTGGATATGTCGAAAGATCTAAAGGTTATAGATTCTACTGTCTATCACATAATACTAGGTTTGTGGAATCAAAGAATGCTAAGTTTTTTAAGAATGACTTATAGTGGGAGTAATCAATTTTTGAACATAGTTCTTGAAAGAAACCTCCCACATCAAGAGAAAGATTGGTTATTATTTGAGACACTCCTTAAGTTTAAACAAGTGTTGTACAACTAATCACTGAAGATCCGTAACCCATTGTTAATGATCCTGCAGATCAAGCTGTTCATGAAGTGCTTGAAATGGTTGAACAACTAATTAGACAACATGACGCACAGGGAAATGCTAAATCAATGTTAAGAAGATCTACAAGAATAAAGAGATTAGCAATTCCAAAAGACTATATCATGAATTTTAAGAATTGGACAATGATTTTGGAGTTGAAAATGATCCTACAACATTTTCACAAGCCATAAAGTGCAAATAATCTAATTTATGGATTGATGCAATGAAGGATGAGATGAATTCTATGGCATCTAATGGAGTCTAGGATCTTGTTGAGTTACCTAATGGGGCTAAGACTATTGGATGTAAATGGGTTTTTAAAACAAAGAAAGACTCATTGGGCAACATTGAGAGATATAAAGCAACACTCGTTACTAAAGGATTTACTCAAAAGGAAGGAATTGACTATAAGGAGACCTTTTCTCCTATATCTAAGAAAGATTCTCTTTGCATTATTCCGGCCTTAGTTGCACACTTTGATTTAGAATTGCAGCAAATGAATGTGAAAATAGCCATACTCAATGGGGAACTAGAGGAAAAGGTATACATGAAATAACCTGAAGGATTCTCCTCTAGTCAAGGTGAGCATTTGGTATGCAAGCTTAAGAAATTTATTTATAGACTAAAACAAGCTTCCCATTAATGGTATTTAAAATACCATAATGTGATCTCTTCCTTTGGTTTTGAAGAGAATATTATGGATCAGTGTATATACCATAAGGTTGGTGAAAGCAAGACTTGTTTCTTAATTCTATACATGGATGATATTTTGCTTGCAACCAATGATAAGGGTTTATTGCATAAGGTGAAACAATTTCTCTCTAAAAACTTCAATGTGAAGGATATGGGTGATGCTTCTTATGTCATTGGTATAAAGATCTTCAGAGACAAACATAGAGGTATTCTGGGTCTATCATAGGAAACCTATATCAATAACATTTTAGAGAGATTTTAGATGAAAGATTGTTAACCAAGTGTTGCTCCCATTGTTAAAAGGGACAAGTTCAATTTGAACCAATATCCCAAGAATGATTTTGAAAGGGAGCAAATGAAGAACATTCCTTATGCTTCAGTTGTTAGTAGTACTACACCCCCAGTGTTCAATTTGAACCAATGTCCCAAGAAAGATTTCGAAAAGGAGCAAATGAAGAACATTCCTTATGCTTCAATTGTTGGTAGTATAATGTATGCTCAAGTCTACACCAAACCTGACATAGCATTTGCTGCTAGTATGTTAGGAAGATATCAGAGTAATCCAGGTACAGACCACTGGAGAGCTCTTAAAAAAGTTTTGAGATACCTTCAAGGGACGAAGGACTACATGCTTATGTATAGACAAATGAATAACCTAGAAGCAAGTGGTTATTCAGATTCAGACTTTATTGGCTGTGTTAATTCACATAAATCAACATTTGGGCACATTTTCATGCTTACCAGTGGAGTTGTATCGTGGAGGAGCACAAAGTAGACTTTGACAGCTACTTTCATGATAGAGGCTGAGTTCATCTCTTGTTTTGAGGCTACTTCACATAGTGTATGGATAAAGAGTTTCATTTCTGGGCTTAGAATAGTTGATTCCATATCTAGGCCATTGAAGATATTTTGTGACAATTCAGTTACAATCTTTATGACTAAAAATAATAAGAATGGTAGTTAGAATAAGTATATTGGGATTAAATACTTAGCCGTAAAAGAGCATGTTAAGAATAAATCAATTATCATTGAGCATATTAACATTGAATTGATGATAGCAAATCCTTTAACAAAAGACATGCCACCATTTAGGTTTAAGGATCTTGTAAAATCTATAGGCCTTGGTCCTTTAGATTGATTTCATTGTATGAGACAATATTATTTTTAATGAAACTCTACTTCAGTCATGATTTTTCTGATTTTGTCTTATATATATGCATATACTTATTTGTTAAAGAAATATCAATAAAGTTTGGACCGAGAATAAACATAAGGTTTATTCATTTAGTATTCTAGACTAATGTTAAGATAAAAATGCATGTGATACAAGGAAGATAATGCTCATTATAAGAGGAACTATCACTGTAATTCATGTATTTGTTTCTTACTTTAGCAAATTCTGGTATATATATATATTGGCCAAGTGAGAGACTGTGAGATAAGTCTGGTGCAACTATGAGATAAGGTTGAATCAGATTGGTGCAACTATGAGACAAGGTTGAACTCAACTGGTGCAACTGTGAGATAAACCAAATTGGTGCAATAGCCTAATGAAAATGTAAGAGTAGTTTGGTAGCAAGCCTTATCTCCAAATGTGGCCAATATACAGTGCTATAAAGTGTGGGATTTGCAGTTGGTTCAGATAAATCCATTATCTGCTAACAACCGAAGGTGATTTGAAAATCTCAGTGATGGACTGAGAGGCATTATGAATAGGATGGTTTGGGTCCCCTAATGCTATTCATGTCCATATAGAAAAACCACCATCATTTTGAGAAAAGAAAAAGCATTGGAAGCTCTCAAACGTGGTGTGCAGAAAGCTAGAGTTGCAATTCAAACATCAATGGTTGGAGGTAACTAACTCCACCTTGCTTCTATTATTCTTTGATTTCTATAAACGTTAGTGCTTAAATGCATTTCACAACAATAGCTGCCAACCAAAGAGAAAAAGAAGAAAAAGTTACTAATAAGAAGATGAAATAATCACTAGAAGGAAGAAAAAAGGGAAGAACAGTAGCAGGGCAGTCATCTGAGGAGGAGAGGAAAACTGTAGTTGTATAAGGGAAGGTCTAGAGGAAAAAAAACATGAAAAAAAAAAGAGAAAAAAAAAAGGAAAAAAGAAAAAGAAAAATTACCATTTAACCACAAAATAAAATTAGAATACTCACCATAACACACCTACTTACATTATTTTTCATCAAACAGAACATATGTTAGACTATAAATTAAGTACTTTTAACACTTAAGTTTACGAGTTTACTATTAGCTTAATTTATTTACTAAAATGTTACACAAATCTACTATAGCAAGTTCATCTAGGTAAACAATATGAAAGCCAACACAAATTTTAGTTTTTCTATGCAAAAATCTACCTAAATCAAAATGTTTGCCCTTATTTATGGTGTGGCTATGTGGTTGGAGTGTTTCATTGTTGGTGTTGATGTGAAGTTTTTTTTTACTCAAATCTGCTATTCTTTCCTAAGGTTTTTTGGCTTCATTAACATAACAAGTAATATGTTAGGCTATTCTTCATCTCTTTATTTCTTTATCTTAACTTTATGTATGTTTTTTCTCTGTTTTTCCTTCCTAGTGTTATGTGTGTTTTCTTTGTTGGTGTTTTTCTCTTGTTTTGTTGTTTGTTTCTATTTATGTTCCTTTTCAACATTGGTGTCTGCAATTTTCCACTTTTTTGTTAATGAAATATGTTCTTGGTCAAAAACAAAATAGAAGTTTTCCAAATTTGGTGGAAAATCAAAATATAAGTTATAAAATAGGTTTTCTAATACTATCAAAACCAATACATACCAAAGCATTTTTTATTCTAGCAAAGTAAGAGACAACTCTTTCATTATTTTGAATTTTCTAATAAATTGATGATTAATCAAAATGCATTATTCACATCATCATTATTCTAGTAACACTACATCATTCTTATTTCTAGAAAAGCCACATCACATAATAACAAACAAGTTTAGCTCCCGTGCAATGCACAGATAAAAATATTATATAATTTTTTATATTGCACTTGATATACTAACAATGTTACTTAATTCATTTTATTTTAAAATACTATTTTCTAATAATCTTTTTTTTATATAGATTAAGCAATTGATATTCTTAATCCAATGTAAGAAGGCTTACTAGACAATTGGCTAATTCTATGTGAGAATGGCTTCACATCATTGAGCAACATTAAAAGACATCATATTAGACATAAGTTTTTTAATCATCAATATTATAATAACAAGTGAGATGTCAAATTTCACAATAAAACAATGCTCACTTTCTCTTAAACTCTTCAATCTCTACTAAATTTAGGTTAATCAACATTTTTGTACAAAAATAAACATTAGGCAATGAATTTTTTGCATTAACAGTATCACATTTTAAGTTGATTTTATGATGAGCAAATCAATGAAATATGTCCAATTTGAAAAAGTTATTGACTTTTAAAAAAACTAGGAAAATATTTTAAAAAATAAATAATACATATAATTGACATACAATACCATTGAAGTATTAAAAATACAATCACTATAAGAATTTCAGGAAATTTCAATGAAAAATAAATCTGTTAGAATTCCACCAAAATCCATGAGAATCGACCATTCCAACGGAAATTCCAATGGATTTTGGTCCATTGGAAAATCGAGCATTGGAATGCCAAATTCCAATGGCACATTCCAACGGATTTTCTATTCCAACAGAAATTTCAACGGTCAGAGTCCGTTGGAATATCAAATAGGAAAATTTGTCCAATGACTTATTCCAACGGAATTTCCAATGGATTTTGTCCATTGGAATTAATTCCAGTGGACAAAATCCGTTGGAATATTCCAACAGATTATTTCCTTTAGAAAATCCGTTGGAGTATTCTGAAAATTCGTTGGAATATCTCGTTCAACAAAACCCGTTAATAAATCTATTAGAACAATAATTTTTTTATTTTTTTATTTTTTAATACTTTGAAAAATATTTCAACAGGTCAATATTCGTTGAAAGTTCCGTTGGAAAAAAATTTTCAATCACTTTTTTGTTTTATATACTACCAAATTCAATAAAATAGCACATGAAATATAAAAAATCACTATAAACAATAAGTAATATCCAATATGAAAAAATGCATATAATAAATAATATAAAAAAATCTGAATGTAACAATGTCAATAATAACAA